>CAJMZQ010000055.1:2500-12404 GCA_905220385.1 Xylota sylvarum | reverse complement strand
GAAGAAATTTCTACCGTACTGAACTAACTAAGAGCCCATAGAGAGGAAATTTCTCCCTTACTAAACGGGCCATAATGAAAAAATTTCTACCTTACTGAACTACCTAAAGGTTAATAGGGAGGAAATTTCTCCCTTACTGAACGGCAAATAATGAAGAAATTTCTACCTTTCTGAACTATCTAAGAGCCCATAGAGAGGAAATTTTTCCCTCACTGAACGGTCCATAATGAAGAAATTTCAACATTACTGAACTACCTAAGAGCCCATGTAGAGGAAATTTCTCCTTTACTGAACGGCCCATAATGAAGAAATTTCTACATTACTGAACTAACTAAGAGCCCATAGAAAGGAAATTTCTCCCTTACTAAACGAGCCATAATGAAAAAATTTCTACCTTACTGAACTACCTAAGGGTCCATAGGGAGGAAATTTCTCCCTTACTGAACGGCAAATAATGAAGAATTTTCTACCTTTCTGAACTATCTAAGAGCCCATAGAGAGGAAATTTTTCCCTTACTGAACGGCCCATAAGGAGAAATTTCAACATTACTGAACTACCTAAGAGCCCATGTAGAGGAAATTTCTTCTTTACTGAACGCGCCATAATGAAAAAATTTCAACCTTACTGAACTCAATAAGGGTCCATAGAGAGGAAATCTCTCACTTACTGAAAGGCCCATAATGAAGAAATTTCTACCTTACTGAACTGCCTAAGAGTTAAAAGCGAAGAAACTTCTCAATTACTGAACGACCCATAATGAAGAAATTTCTACCTTACTGAACTACCTAAGAGCCCATAGAGAGGAAATTACTCCCTTACTGTATGAATATAATAATGAAGAAATTTCTACCTTACTGAACTACTTAAGGGTCCATAGAGAGGAAATTTCTCCCTTACTGAACGGCCAATAATGAAGAAATTTCTACCTTGGTGAACTACCTAAGATCCCATAAAAAGGAAATTTCTCCCTTATGAAGAAATTTCTACCTTACTGAACTACCTAATTGCCCAGAGGGAAAAAATTTCTCCCTTACTGAACGGCCCATAATGAAGAAATTTCTACCTTACTGAACTACCTAAGAGCCCATAGAGAGGAAATTTCGCCTTACTGAACGTTCCATAATGAAGAAATTTCTATATTACTGAACTAAGTAAGAGCCCAAGAGAGGAAATTTCTTCCTTACTGAACGGCCCATAATGAAGAAATTTCTACCTTACTGAACTACCTAAGAGCCCATAGAGAGGAAATTTCTCCCTTACTGAACGGCCCATAATGAAGAAATTTCTACCTTACTGAACTACCTAAGAGTCAAAGGAGAGGAAATTTCTATCTTACTGAACGACCCATAATGAAGAAATTTCTACTTTACTGAACTACTTAACAGTCCATAGAGAGGAAACTTCTCCCTTACTGAACGGGTCATAATGAAGAAATTTCTACCTTACTGAACTACCTAAGAGCCCATAGAGAGGAAATTTCGCCCTTACTGAAGCGCCCATAATGAAGAACTTTCTACCTTACTGAACTACCTAAGAGTCAAAGGAGAGGAAATTTCTCCTTTACTGAACGACCCATAATGAAGAAATTTCTACTTTACTGAACTACTTAAGGGTCCATAGAGAGGAAACTTCTCCCTTACTGAACGGGTGATAATGAAGAAATTTCTACCTTACTGAACTACCTAAGAGCCCATAGAGCCCATAATGAAGAAATTTCTATCTTACTGAACTACCTAAGAGCATATAGAGAGGAAATTTCTCACTTACTGAACTACCCATAATGAAGAAATTTCTACCTTACTGAACTACCTAGGAGATCATAGAGATCAAATTTCTCCCTAACTGAACGGCTCATAATGAAGAAATTTCTACCTTACTGAACTACCTAAGAGCCCATAGAGGGGAAATTTCTCCTTTACTGAACGGCCCATAATGAAGAAATTTCTACCTTATTGAACTACCTAAGGGCCCATAGAAAGGAAATTTCTCCCTTACCGAACGGCCAATAATGAAGAAATTTCTATCTTACTGAACTACCTAATGGCCAAGAGGGAGGAAATTTCGCCCTTACTGAACGGCCCATAAGGAAGAAATTTCTACCTTACTGAACTACCTAGGAGATCATAGAGATCAAATTTCTCCCTAACTGAACGGCTCATAATGAAGAAATTTCTACCTTACTGAACTACCTAAGAGCCCATAGAGGGGAAATTTCTCCTTTACTGAACGGCCCATAATGAAGAAATTTCTACCTTATTGAACTACCTAAGGGCCCATAGAAAGGAAATTTCTCCCTTACCGAACGGCCAATAATGAAGAAATTTCTATCTTACTGAACTACCTAATGGCCAAGATTGAGGAAAATTCGCCCTTACTGAACGGCCCATAAGGAAGAAATTTCTACATTACTGAACTACCTAACAGCCCATATAGATTAAATTTCTCCCTTACTGAACGCGCCATAATGAAAAAATGTCTACCTTACTGAACTACCTAACAGCCCATAGAGAGGAAATTTCTCCCTTACTAAACGGGCCATAATGAAAGAATTTCTACCTTACTGAACTGCCTAAGGGTCCATAGGGAGGAAATTTCTCCCTTACTGAACGGCCCATAATGAAGAAATTTCTACCTTTCTGAACTATCTGAGAGCCCATAGAGAGGAAATTTTTCCCTTACTGAACGGCGCATAATGAAGAAATTTCTACCTTACTGAACTACCTAAGAGTTAAAAGAGAGGAAATTTCTCCCTTACTGAACGACCCATAATGAAGAAATTTCTACCGTACTGAACTAACTAAGAGCCCATAGAGAGGAGATTTCTCCCGTATTAAACGGGCCATAATGAAAAAATTTCTACCTTACTGAACTACCTAAGGTTTAATAGGGAGGAAATTTCTCCCTTACTGAACGGCAAATAATGAAGAAATTTCTACCTTTCTGAACTATCTAAGAGCCCATAGAGATGAAATTTTTCCCTTACTGAACGGCCCATAATGAAGAAATTTCAACATTACTGAACTACCTAAGAGCCCATGTAGAGGAAATTTCTCCTTTACTGAACGGCCCATAATGAAGAAATTTCTACCTTACTGAACTACCTAATTGCCCAGAGGGAAAAAATTTCTCCCTTACTGAACGGCCCATAATGAAGAAATTTCTACCTTACTGAACTAAATAAGAGCCCATAGAGAGGAAATTCCGCCTTACTGAACGTTCCATAATGAAGAAATTTCTATATTACTGAACTAAGTAAGAGCCCATAGAGAGGAAATTTCTTCCTTACTGAACGGCCCATAATGAAGAAATTTCTACCTTACTGAACTACCTAAGAGCCCATAGAGAGGAAATTTCTCCCTTACTGAACGGCCCATAATGAAGAAATTTCTACCTTACTGAACTACCTAAGAGTCAAAGGAGAGGAAATTTCTATCTTACTGAACGACCCATAATGAAGAAATTTCTACTTTACTGAACTACTTAAGGGTCCATAGAGAGGAAACTTCTCCCTTACTGAACGGGTCATAATGAAGAAATTTCTACCTTACTGAACTACCTAAGAGCCCATAGAGAGGAAATTTCGCCCTTACTGAAGCGCCCATAATGAAGAAATTTCTACCTTGCTGAACTACCTAAGAGTCAAAGGAGAGGAAATTTCTCTTTTACTGAACGACCCATAATGAAGAAATTTCTACTTTACTGAACTACTTAAGGGTCCATAGAGAGGAAACTTCTCCCTTACTGAACGGGTCATAATGAAGAAATTTCTACCTTACTGAACTACCTCAGAGCCCATAGAGCCCATTATGAAGAAATTTCTACCTTACTGAACTACCTAAGAGCATATAGAGAGGAAATTTCTCACTTACTGAACTACAAATAATGAAGAAATTTCTACCTTACTGAACCACCTAGGAGATCATAGAGATCAAATTTCTCCCTAACTGAACGGCTCATAATGAAGAAATTTCTACCTTACTGAACTACCTAAGAGCCCATAGAGGGGAAATTTCTCCTTTACTGAACGGCCCATAATGAAGAAATTTCTACCTTACTGAACTACCTAATGGCCAAGAGGGAGGAAATTTCGCCCTTACTGAACGGCCCATAATGAAGAAATTTCTAACTTACTGAACTACCTAAGAGTCAAAACAGATTAAATTTCTCCCTTACTGAACGACCAATAATGAAGAAATTTCTACCTTACTGAACTACCTAAGAGCCCATAGAGAGGAAATTTCTAACTTACTGAACGACCCATAATGAAGAAATTTCTACCTTACTGAACTACCTAAGAGAACATAGAGAGGAAATTTTTCCCTTACTGAACGGCCAATAATGAAGAAATTTCTAACTTACTGAACTACCTAAAAGCCTGTAGAGATTGAATTTCTCCCTTACTGAACGGCCCATAATGAAGAAATTTCTACCTTACTGAACTACCTAAGAGTCAAAACAGAGGAAATTTCTCCCTTACTGAACGACCCATAATGAAGAAATTTCTACCATACTGAACTATCTAAGAGCCCATAGAGAGGAAATTTTTCCCTTACTGAACGGCCCATAATGAAGAAATTTCTACATTACTGAACTACCTAACAGCCCATATAGATTAAATTTCTCCCTTACTGAACGCGCCATAATGAAAAAATGTCTACCTTACTGAACTACCTAACAGCCCATAGAGAGGAAATTTCTCCCTTACTAAACGGGCCATAATGAAAGAATTTCTACCTTACTGAACTACCTAAGGGTCCATAGGGAGGAAATTTTTCCCTTACTGAACGGCCAATAATGAAGAAATTTCTAACTTACTGAACTACCTAAAAGCCTGTAGAGATTGAATTTCTCCCTTACTGAACGGGTCATAATGAAGAAATTTCTACCTTACTGAACTACCTAAGAGTCAAAACAGAGGAAATTTCTCCCTTACTGAACGACCCATAATGAAGAAATTTCTACCATACTGAACTAACTAAGAGCCCATAGAGAGGAAATTTCTCCCTTACTAAACGGGCCATAATGAAAGAATTTCTACCTTACTGAACTACCTAAGGGTCCATAGGGAGGAAATTTCTCCCTTACTGAACGGGCCATAATGAAGAAATCTCTACCTTTCTGAACTATCTGAGAGCCCATAGAGAGGAAATTTTTCCCTTACTGAACGGCCCATAATGAAGAAATTTCTACCTTACTGAACTACCTAAAAATTAAAAGAGAGGAAATTTCTCCCTTACTGAACGACCCATAATGAATAAATTTCTACCGTACTGAACTAACTAAGAGCCCATAGAGAGGATATTTCTCCCGTATTAAACGGGCCATAATGAAAAAATTTCTACCTTACTGAACTACCTAAGGTTTAATAGGGAGGAAATTTCTCCCTTACTGAACGGCAAATAATGAAGAAATTTCTACCTTTCTGAACTATCTAAGAGCCCATAGAGAGGAAATTTTTCCCTTACTGAACGGCCCATAATGAAGAAATTTCAACATTACTGAACTACCTAAGAGCCCATGTAGAGGAAATTTCTCCTTTACTGAACGGCCCATAATGAAGAAATTTCTACATTACTGAAATAACTAAGAGCCCATAGAGAGGAAATTTCTCCCTTACTAAACGGGCCATAATGAAAAAATTTCTACCTTACTGAACTATCTAAGAGAACATAGAGAGGAAATTTTTCCCTTACTGAACGGCCAATAATGAAGAAATTTCTAACTTACTGAACTACCTAAAAGCCTGTAGAGAGGAAATTTCTAACTTACTGAACGACCCATAATGAAGAAATTTCTACCGTACTGAACTACCTAAGAGTCAAAGGAGAGGAAATTTCTCCCTTACTGAACGACCCATAATGAAGAAATTTCTACTTTACTGAACTACTTAAGGGTCCATAGAGAGGAAACGTCTCCCTTACTGAACGGGTCATAATGAAGAAATTTCTACCTTACTGAACTACCTAATGGCCAAGAGGGAGGAAATTTCGCCCTTACTGAACGGCTCATAAGGAAGAAATTTCTACCTTACTGAACCAATTAAGAGTCAAAAGAGAGGAAATTTCTCCCTTACTGAACGACCAATAATGAAGAAATTTCTACCTTACTGAACTACCTAAAAGCCCATAGAGAGGAAATTTCTAACTTACTGAGGATGAGGATGAGGATGAGGATGAGGATGAGGATGAGGATGAGGATGAGGATGAGGATGAGGATGAGGATGAGGATGAGGATGAGGATGAGGATGAGGATGAGGATGAGGATGAGGATGAGGATGAGGATGAGGATGAGGATGAGGATGAGGATGAGGATGAGGATGAGGATGAGGATGAGGATGAGGATGAGGATGAGGATGAGGATGCGGATGAGGATGAGGATGAGGATGAGGATGAGGATGAGGATTAGGATGAGGATGAGGATGAGGATGAGGATGAGGATGAGGATGAGGATGAGGATGAGGATGAGGATGAGGATGAGGATGAGGATGAGGATGAGGATGAGGATGAGGATGAGGATGAGGATGAGGATGAGGATGAGGATGAGGATGAGGATGAGGATGAGGATGAGGATGAGGATGAGGATGAGGATGAGGATGAGGATGAGGATGAGGATGAGGATGAGGATGAGGATGAGGATGAGGATGAGGATGAGGATGAGGATGAGGATGAGGATGAGGATGAGGATGAGGATGAGGATGAGGATGAGGATGAGGATGAGGATGAGGATGAGGATGAGGATGAGGATGAGGATGAGGATGAGGATGAGGATGAGGATGAGGATGAGGATGAGGATGAGGATGAGGATGAGGATGAGGATGAGGATGAGGATGAGGATGAGGATGAGGATGAGGATGAGGATGAGGATGAGGATGAGGATGAGGATGAGGATGAGGATGAGGATGAGGATGAGGATGAGGATGAGGATGAGGATGAGGATGAGGATGAGGATGAGGATGAGGATGAGGATGAGGATGAGGATGAGGATGAGGATGAGGATGAGGATGAGGATGAGGATGAGGATGAGGATGAGGATGAGGATGAGGATGAGGATGAGGATGAGGATGAGGATGAGGATGAGGATGAGGATGAGGATGAGGATGAGGATGAGGATGAGGATGAGGATGAGGATGAGGATGAGGATGAGGATGAGGATGAGGATGAGGATGAGGATGAGGATGAGGATGAGGATGAGGATGAGGATGAGGATGAGGATGAGGATGAGGATGAGGATGAGGATGAGGATGAGGATGAGGATGAGTGAGGCTGAGGCTGAGGCTGAGGCTGAGGCTGAGGCTGAGGCTGAGGCTGAGGCTGAGGCTGAGGCTGAGGCTGAGGCTGAGGCTGAGGCTGAGGCTGAGGGTGAGGCTGAGGGTGAGGGTGAGGATGAGGATGAGGATGAGGATGAGGGTGAGGATGAGGATGAGGATGAGGATGAGGATGAGGATGAGGATGAGGGTGAGGGTGAGGATGAGGATGAGGATGAGGATGAGGATGAGGATGAGGATGAGGATGAGGATGAGATGAGGATGAGGATGAGGATGAGGATGAGGATGAGGATGAGGATGAGGATGAGGATGAGGATGAGGATGAGGATGAGGATGAGGATGAGGATGAGGATGAGGATGAGGATGAGGATGAGGATGAGGATGAGGATGAGGATGAGGATGAGGATGAGGATGAGGATGAGGATGAGGATGAGGATGAGGATGAGGAGGATGAGGATGAGGATGAGGATGAGGATGAGGATGAGGATGAGGATGAGGATGAGGATGAGGATGAGGATGAGGATGAGGATGAGGATGAGGATGAGGATGAGGATGAGGATGAGGATGAGGATGAGGATGAGGATGAGGATGAGGATGAGGATGAGGATGAGGATGAGGATGAGGATGAGGATGAGGATGAGGATGAGGATGAGGATGAGGATGAGGATGAGGATGAGGATGAGGATGAGGATGAGGATGAGGATGAGGATGAGGATGAGGATGAGGATGAGGATGAGGATGAGGATGAGGATGAGGATGAGGATGAGGATGAGGATGAGGATGAGGATGAGGATGAGGATGAGGATGAGGATGAGGATGAGGATGAGGATGAGGATGAGGATGAGGATGAGGATGAGGATGAGGATGAGGATGAGGATGAGGATGAGGATGAGGATGAGGATGAGGATGAGGATGAGGATGAGGATGAGGATGAGGATGAGGATGAGGATGAGGATGAGGATGAGGATGAGGATGAGGATGAGGATGAGGATGAGGATGAGGATGAGGATGAGGATGAGGATGAGGATGAGGATGAGGATGAGGATGAGGATGAGGATGAGGATGAGGATGAGGATGAGGATGAGGATGAGGATGAGGATGAGGATGAGGATGAGGATGAGGATGAGGATGAGGATGAGGATGAGGATGAGGATGAGGATGAGGATGAGGATGAGGATGAGGATGAGGATGAGGATGAGGATGAGGATGAGGATGAGGATGAGGATGAGGATGAGGATGAGGATGAGGATGAGGATGAGGATGAGGATGAGGATGAGGATGAGGAGATGAGGATGAGGATGAGGATGAGGATGAGGATGAGGATGAGGATGAGGATGAGGATGAGGATGAGGATGAGGATGAGGATGAGGATGAGGATGAGGAGGATGAGGATGAGGATGAGGATGAGGATGAGGATGAGGATGAGGATGAGGATGAGGATGAGGATGAGGATGAGGATGAGGATGAGGATGAGGATGAGGATGAGGATGAGGATGAGGATGAGGATGAGGATGAGGATGAGGATGAGGATGAGGATGAGGATGAGGATGAGGATGAGGATGAGGATGAGGATGAGGATGAGGATGAGGATGAGGATGAGGATGAGGATGAGGATGAGGATGAGGATGAGGATGAGGATGAGGATGAGGATGAGGATGAGGATGAGGATGAGGATGAGGATGAGGATGAGGATGAGGATGAGGATGAGGATGAGGATGAGGATGAGGATGAGGATGAGGATGAGGATGAGGATGAGGATGAGGATGAGGATGAGGATGAGGATGAGGATGAGGATGAGGATGAGGATGAGGATGAGGATGAGGATGAGGATGAGGATGAGGATGAGGATGAGGATGAGGATGAGGATGAGGATGAGGATGAGGATGAGGATGAGGATGAGGATGAGGATGAGGATGAGGATGAGGATGAGGATGAGGATGAGGAGGATGAGGATGAGGATGAGGATGAGGATGAGGATGAGGATGAGGATGATGAGATGAGGATGAGGATGAGGATGAGGATGAGGATGAGGATGAGGATGAGGATGAGGATGAGGATGAGGATGAGGATGAGGATGAGGATGAGGATGAGGATGAGGATGAGGATGAGGATGAGGATGAGGATGAGGATGAGGATGAGGATGAGGATGAGGATGAGGATGAGGATGAGGATGAGGATGAGGATGAGGATGAGGATGAGGATGAGGATGAGGATGAGGATGAGGATGAGGATGAGGATGAGGATGAGGATGAGGATGAGGATGAGGATGAGGATGAGGATGAGGATGAGGATGAGGATGAGGATGAGGATGAGGATGAGGATGAGGATGAGGATGAGGATGAGGATGAGGATGAGGATGAGGATGAGGATGAGGATGAGGATGAGGATGAGGATGAGGATGAGGATGAGGATGAGGATGAGGATGAGGATGAGGATGAGGATGAGGATGAGGATGAGGATGAGGATGAGGATGAGGATGAGGATGAGGATGAGGATGAGGATGAGGATGAGGATGAGGATGAGGATGAGGATGAGGATGAGGATGAGGATGAGGATGAGGATGAGGATGAGGATGAGGATGAGGATGAGGATGAGGATGAGGATGAGGATGAGGATGAGGATGAGGATGAGGATGAGGA
>CAJMZQ010000054.1:0-17623 GCA_905220385.1 Xylota sylvarum | reverse complement strand
AAAACCTACCAAAAACTAAAATCTATCCTCTATGGGCACATACTCTGAATTCAGAGCATCAGCATTTCTAAGTCCCTTGTCCTATGATTCTGATTTTGGTCAGGATCGACGCGTAATTGATCATAGTTTTAGAAAAAGTATACTCCACAGGCCTTCGGCCTGGAAAATTGTTGAAATCCTACCAAAAACTAAAATCTATCCTCTATGGGCACATACTCTGAATCAGAGCATCAGCATTTCTAAGTCCCTTGTCTTATGATTCTGATTTTGGTCAGGATCGACGCGTAATTGATCATAGTTTTAGAAAAAGTATACTCCACTGGCCTTCGGCCTGGAAAAATTGTTGAAATCCTACCAAAAACTAAAATCTATCCTCTATGGGCACATACTCTGAATTCAGAGCATCAGCATTTCTAAGTCCCTTGTCTTATGATTCTGATTTTGGTCAGGATCGACGCGTAATTGATCATAGTTTTAGAAAAAGTATACTCCACTGGCCTTCGGCCTGGAAAATTGTTGAAATCCTACCAAAAACTAAAATCTATCCTCTATGGGCACATACTCTGAATTTCAGAGCATCAGCATTTCTAAGTCCCTTGTCTTATGATTCTGATTTTGGTCAGGATCGACGCGTAATTGATCATAGTTTTAGAAAAAGTATACTCCACTGGCCTTCGGCCTGGAAAATTGTTGAAATCCTACCAAAAACTAAAATCTATCCTCTATGGGCACATACTCTGAATTCAGAGCATCAGCATTTCTAAGTCCCTTGTCCTATGATTCTGATTTTGGTCAGGATCGACGCGTAATTGATCATAGTTTTAGAAAAAGTATACTCCACAGGCCTTCGGCCTGGAAAATTGTTGAAATCCTACCAAAAACTAAAATCTATCCTCTATGGGCACATACTCTGAATTCAGAGCATCAGCATTTCTAAGTCCCTTGTCCTATGATTCTGATTTTGGTCAGGATCGACGCGTAATTGATCATAGTTTTAGAAAAAGTATACTCCACAGGCCTTCGGCCTGGAAAATTGTTGAAATCCTACCAAAAACTAAAATCTATCCTCTATGGGCACATACTCTGAATTCAGAGCATCAGCATTTCTAAGTCCCTTGTCCTATGATTCTGATTTTGGTCAGGATCGACGCGTAATTGATCATAGTTTTAGAAAAAGTATACTTCACAGGCCTTCGGCCTGGAAAATTGTTGAAATCCTACCAAAAACTAAAATCTATCCTCTATGGGCACATACTCTGAATTCAGAGCATCAGCATTTCTAAGTCCCTTGTCTTATGATTCTGATTTTGGTCAGGATCGACGCGTAATTGATCATAGTTTTAGAAAAAGTATACTCACTGGCCTTCGGCCTGGAAAATTGTTGAAATCCTACCAAAAACTAAAATCTATCCTCTATGGGCACATACTCTGAATTCAGAGCATCAGCATTTCTAAGTCCCTTGTCCTATGATTCTGATTTTGGTCAGGATCGACGCGTAATTGATCATAGTTTTAGAAAAAGTATACTCCACAGGCCTTCGGCCTGGAAAATTGTTGAAATCCTACCAAAAACTAAAATCTATCCTCTATGGGCACATACTCTGAATTCAGAGCATCAGCATTTCTAAGTCCCTTGTCCTATGATTCTGATTTTGGTCAGGATCGACGCGTAATTGATCATAGTTTTAGAAAAAGTATACTCCACAGGCCTTCGGCCTGGAAAATTGTTGAAATCCTACCAAAAACTAAAATCTATCCTCTATGGGCACATACTCTGAATTCAGAGCATCAGCATTTCTAAGTCCCTTGTCTTATGATTCTGATTTTGGTCAGGATCGACGCGTAATTGATCATAGTTTTAGAAAAAGTATACTCCACTGGCCTTCGGCCTGGAAAATTGTTGAAATCCTACCAAAAACTAAAATCTATCCTCTATGGGCACATACTCTGAATTCAGAGCATCAGCATTTCTAAGTCCCTTGTCCTATGATTCTGATTTTGGTCAGGATCGACGCGTAATTGATCATAGTTTTAGAAAAAGTATACTCCACAGGCCTTCGCCTGGAAAATTGTTGAAATCCTACCAAAAACTAAAATCTATCCTCTATGGGCACATACTCTGAATTCAGAGCATCAGCATTTCTAAGTCCCTTGTCCTATGATTCTGATTTTGGTCAGGATCGACGCGTAATTGATCATAGTTTTTAGAAAAAGTATACTCCACAGGCCTTCGGCCTGGAAAATTGTTGAAATCCTACCAAAAACTAAAATCTATCCTCTATGGGCACATACTCTGAATTCAGAGCATCAGCAATTTCTAAGTCCCTTGTCTATGATTCTGATTTTGGTCAGGATCGACGCGTAATTGATCATAGTTTTAGAAAAAGTATACTCCACAGGCCTTCGGCCTGGAAAATTGTTGAAATCCTACCAAAAACTAAAATCTATCCTCTATGGGCACATACTCTGAATTCAGAGCATCAGCATTTCTAAGTCCCTTGTCCTATGATTCTGATTTTGGTCAGGATCGACGCGTAAATTGATCATAGTTTTAGAAAAAGTATACTCCACAGGCCTTCGGCCTGGAAAATTGTTTGAAATCCTACCAAAAACTAAAATCTATCCTCTATGGGCACATACTCTGAATTCAGAGCATCAGCATTTCTAAGTCCCTTGTCCTATGATTCTGATTTTGGTCAGGATCGACGCGTAATTGATCATAGTTTTAGAAAAAGTATACTCCACAGGCCTTCGGCCTGGAAAATTGTTGAAATCCTACCAAAAACTAAAATCTATCCTCTATGGGCACATACTCTGAATTCAGAGCATCAGCATTTCTAAGTCCCTTGTCCTATGATTCTGATTTTGGTCAGGATCGACGCGTAATTGATCATAGTTTTAGAAAAAGTATACTCCACAGGCCTTCGGCCTGGAAAATTGTTGAAATCCTACCAAAAACTAAAATCTATCCTCTATGGGCACATACTCTGAATTCAGAGCATCAGCATTTCTAAGTCCCTTGTCCTATGATTCTGATTTGGTCAGGATCGACGCGTAATTGATCATAGTTTTAGAAAAAGTATACTCACAGGCCTTCGGCCTGGAAAATTGTTGAAATCCTACCAAAAACTAAAATCTATCCTCTATGGGCACATACTCTGAATTCAGAGCATCAGCATTTCTAAGTCCCTTGTCCTATGATTCTGATTTTGGTCAGGATCGACGCGTAATTGATCATAGTTTTAGAAAAAAGTATACTCCACAGGCCTTCGGCCTGGAAAATTGTTGAAATCCTACCAAAAACTAAAATCTATCCTCTATGGGCACATACTCTGAATTCAGAGCATCAGCATTTCTAAGTCCCTTGTCCTATGATTCTGATTTTGGTCAGGATCGACGCGTAATTGATCATAGTTTTAGAAAAAGTATACTCCACAGGCCTTCGGCCTGGAAAATTGTTGAAATCCTACCAAAAACTAAAATCTATCCTCTATGGGCACATACTCTGAATTCAGAGCATCAGCATTTCTAAGTCCCTTGTCTATGATTCTGATTTTGGTCAGGATCGACGCGTAATTGATCATAGTTTTAGAAAAAGTATACTCCACAGGCCTTCGGCCTGGAAAATTGTTGAAATCCTACCAAAAACTAAAATCTATCCTCTATGGGCACATACTCTGAATTCAGAGCATCGGCATTTCTAAGTCCCTTGTCCTATGATTCTGATTTTGGTCAGGATCGACGCGTAATTGATCATAGTTTTAGAAAAAGTATACTCCACAGGCCTTCGGCCTGGAAAATTGTTGAAATCCTACCAAAAACTAAAATCTATCCTCTATGGGCACATACTCTGAATTCAGAGCATCAGCATTTCTAAGTCCCTTGTCCTATGATTCTGATTTTGGTCAGGATCGACGCGTAATTGATCATAGTTTTAGAAAAAGTATACTCCACAGGCCTTCGGCCTGGAAAATTGTTGAAATCCTACCAAAAACTAAAATCTATCCTCTATGGGCCTCATACTCTGAGTTCAGAGCATCAGCATTTCTAAGTCCCTTGTCTTATGATTCTGATTTTGGTCAGGATCGACGCGTAATTGATCATAGTTTTAGAAAAAGTATACTCCACAGGCCTTCGGCCTGGAAAATTGTTGAAATCCTACCAAAAAACTAAAATCTATCCTCTATGGGCACATACTCTGAATTCAGAGCATCAGCATTTCTAAGTCCCTTGTCCTATGATTCTGATTTTGGTCAGGATCGACGCGTAATTTATCAAAGTTTTAGGAAAGTTATACTGCGCAGGCCGTGCGCCTGGAAAATTGTTGAAATCCTACCAAAAACTAAAATCTATCCTCTATGGGCACATACTCTGAGTTCAGAGCATCAGCATTTCTAAGTCCCTTGTCCTATAATTCTGATTTTGGTCAGGATCGACGCGTAATTGATCATAGTTTTAGAAAAAGTATACTCCACAGGCCTTCGGCCTGGAAAATTGTTGAAATCCTACCAAAAACTAAAATCTATCCTCTATGGGCACATAATCTGAATTCAGAGCATCGGCATTTCTAAGTCCCTTGTCCTATGATTCTGATTTTGGTCAGGATCGACGCGTAATTGATCATAGTTTTAGAAAAAGTATACTCCACAGGCCTTCGGCCTGGAAAATTGTTGAAATCCTACCAAAAACTAAAATCTATCCTCTATGGGCACATACTCTGAGTTCAGAGCATCAGCATTTCTAAGTCCCTTGTCTTATGATTCTGATTTTGGTCAGGATCGACGCGTAATTGATCATAGTTTTAGAAAAAGTATACTCCACAGGCCTTCGGCCTGGAAAATTGTTGAAATCCTACCAAAAACTAAAATCTATCCTCTATGGGCACATACTCTGAATTCAGAGCATCAGCATTTCTAAGTCCCTTGTCCTATGATTCTGATTTTGGTCAGGATCGACGCGTAATTGATCATAGTTTTAGAAAAAGTATACTTCACAGGCCTTCGGCCTGGAAAATTGTTGAAATCCTACCAAAAACTAAAATCTATCCTCTAAAGGCAAAATTCTTACACACTATGGGCACATAATCTGAATTCAGAGCATCAGCATTTCTAAGTCCTTTGTCCTATGATTCTGATTTTGGTCAGGATCGACGCGTAATTGATCATAGTTTTAGAAAAAGTATACTCCACAGGCCTTCGGCCTGGAAAATTGTTGAAATCCTACCAAAAACTAAAATCTATCCTCTATGGGCACATAATCTGAATTCAGAGCATCGGCATTTCTAAGTCCCTTGTCCTATGATTCTGATTTTGGTCAGGATCGACGCGTAATTGATCATAGTTTTAGAAAAAGTATACTCCACAGGCCTTCGGCCTGGAAAATTGTTGAAATCCTACCAAAAACTAAAATCTATCCTCTATGGGCACATACTCTGAGTTCAGAGCATCAGCATTTCTAAGTCCCTTGTCTTATGATTCTGATTTTGGTCAGGATCGACGCGTAATTGATCATAGTTTTAGAAAAAGTATACTCCACAGGCCTTCGGCCTGGAAAATTGTTGAAATCCTACCAAAAACTAAAATCTATCCTCTATGGGCACATACTCTGAATTCAGAGCATCAGCATTTCTAAGTCCCTTGTCCTATGATTCTGATTTTGGTCAGGATCGACGCGTAATTGATCATAGTTTTAGAAAAAGTATACTCCACAGGCCTTCGGCCTGGAAAATTGTTGAAATCCTACCAAAAACTAAAATCTATCCTCTATGGGCACATACTCTGAATTCAGAGCATCAGCATTTCTAAGTCCCTTGTCCTATGATTCTGATTTTGGTCAGGATCGACGCGTAATTTATCAAAGTTTTAGGAAAGTTATACTGCGCAGGCCGTGCGCCTGGAAAATTGTTGAAATCCTACCAAAAACTAAAATCTATCCTCTATGGGCACATACTCTGAATTCAGAGCATCAGCATTTCTAAGTCCCTTGTCCTATGATTCTGATTTTGGTCAGGATCGACGCGTAATTTATCAAAGTTTTAGGAAAGTTATACTGCGCAGGCCGTGCGCCTGGAAAATTGTTGAAATCCTACCAAAAACTAAAATCTATCCTCTATGGGCACATGCTCTGAATTCAGAGCATCAGCATTTCTAAGTCCCTTGTCCTATGATTCTGATTTTGGTCAGGATCGACGCGTAATTGATCATAGTTTTAGAAAAAGTATACTCCACAGGCCTTCGGCCTGGAAAATTGTTGAAATCCTACCAAAAACTAAAATCTATCCTCTAAAGGCAAAATTCTTACACACTATGGGCACATAATCTGAATTCAGAGCATCGGCATTTCTAAGTCCCTTGTCCTATGATTCTGATTTTGGTCAGGATCGACGCGTAATTGATCATAGTTTTAGAAAAAGTATACTCCACAGGCCTTCGGCCTGGAAAATTGTTGAAATCCTACCAAAAACTAAAATCTATCCTCTATGGGCACATACTCTGAATTCAGAGCATCAGCATTTCTAAGTCCCTTGTCCTATGATTCTGATTTTGGTCAGGATCGACGCGTAATTGATCATAGTTTTAGAAAAAGTATACTCCACAGGCCTTCGGCCTGGAAAATTGTTGAAATCCTACCAAAAACTAAAATCTATCCTCTATGGGCACATACTCTGAATTCAGAGCATCAGCATTTCTAAGTCCCTTGTCCTATGATTCTGATTTTGGTCAGGATCGACGCGTAATTGATCATAGTTTTAGAAAAAGTATACTCCACAGGCCTTCGGCCTGGAAAATTGTTGAAATCCTACCAAAAACTAAAATCTATCCTCTATGGGCACATACTCTGAATTCAGAGCATCAGCATTTCTAAGTCCCTTGTCTTATGATTCTGATTTTGGTCAGGATCGACGCGTAATTGATCATAGTTTTAGAAAAAGTATACTCCACAGGCCTTCGGCCTGGAAAATTGTTGAAATCCTACCAAAAACTAAAATCTATCCTCTATGGGCACATAATCTGAATTCAGAGCATCGGCATTTCTAAGTCCCTTGTCCTATGATTCTGATTTTGGTCAGGATCGACGCGTAATTTATCAAAGTTTTAGGAAAGTTATACTGCGCAGGCCGTGCGCCTGGAAAATTGTTGAAATCCTACCAAAAACTAAAATCTATCCTCTATGGGCACATACTCTGAATTCAGAGCATCAGCATTTCTAAGTCCCTTGTCCTATGATTCTGATTTTGGTCAGGATCGACGCGTAATTGATCATAGTTTTAGAAAAAGTATACTCCACTGGCCTTCGGCCTGGAAAATTGTTGAAATCCTACCAAAAACTAAAATCTATCCTCTAAAGGCAAAATTCTTACACACTATGGGCACATAATCTGAATTCAGAGCATCGGCATTTCTAAGTCCCTTGTCCTATGATTCTGATTTTGGTCAGGATCGACGCGTAATTGATCATAGTTTTAGAAAAAGTATACTCCACAGGCCTTCGGCCTGGAAAATTGTTGAAATCCTACCAAAAACTAAAATCTATCCTCTATGGGCACATACTCTGAATTCAGAGCATCAGCATTTCTAAGTCCCTTGTCCTATGATTCTGATTTTGGTCAGGATCGACGCGTAATTGATCATAGTTTTAGAAAAAGTATACTCCACAGGCCTTCGGCCTGGAAAATTGTTGAAATCCTACCAAAAACTAAAATCTATCCTCTATGGGCACATAATCTGAATTCAGAGCATCGGCATTTCTAAGTCCCTTGTCCTATGATTCTGATTTTGGTCAGGATCGACGCGTAATTTATCAAAGTTTTAGGAAAGTTATACTGCGCAGGCCGTGCGCCTGGAAAATTGTTGAAATCCTACCAAAAACTAAAATCTATCCTCTATGGGCACATGCTCTGAATTCAGAGCATCAGCATTTCTAAGTCCCTTGTCCTATGATTCTGATTTTGGTCAGGATCGACGCGTAATTGATCATAGTTTTAGAAAAAGTATACTCCACAGGCCTTCGGCCTGGAAAATTGTTGAAATCCTACCAAAAACTAAAATCTATCCTCTATGGGCACATAATCTGAATTCAGAGCATCGGCATTTCTAAGTCCCTTGTCCTATGATTCTGATTTTGGTCAGGATCGACGCGTAATTTATCAAAGTTTTAGGAAAGTTATACTGCGCAGGCCGTGCGCCTGGAAAATTGTTGAAATCCTACCAAAAACTAAAATCTATCCTCTATGGGCACATGCTCTGAATTCAGAGCATCAGCATTTCTAAGTCCCTTGTCCTATGATTCTGATTTTGGTCAGGATCGACGCGTAATTGATCATAGTTTTAGAAAAAGTATACTCCACAGGCCTTCGGCCTGGAAAATTGTTGAAATCCTACCAAAAACTAAAATCTATCCTCTATGGGCACATAATCTGAATTCAGAGCATCAGCATTTCTAAGTCCCTTGTCCTATGATTCTGATTTTGGTCAGGATCGACGCGTAATTGATCATAGTTTTAGAAAAAGTATACTCCACTGGCCTTCGGCCTGGAAAATTGTTGAAATCCTACCAAAAACTAAAATCTATCCTCTAAAGGCAAAATTCTTACACACTATGGGCACATAATCTGAATTCAGAGCATCGGCATTTCTAAGTCCCTTGTCCTATGATTCTGATTTTGGTCAGGATCGACGCGTAATTGATCATAGTTTTAGAAAAAGTATACTCCACAGGCCTTCGGCCTGGAAAATTGTTGAAATCCTACCAAAAACTAAAATCTATCCTCTATGGGCACATACTCTGAATTCAGAGCATCAGCATTTCTAAGTCCCTTGTCCTATGATTCTGATTTTGGTCAGGATCGACGCGTAATTGATCATAGTTTTAGAAAAAGTATACTCCACAGGCCTTCGGCCTGGAAAATTGTTGAAATCCTACCAAAAACTAAAATCTATCCTCTATGGGCACATGCTCTGAATTCAGAGCATCAGCATTTCTAAGTCCCTTGTCCTATGATTCTGATTTTGGTCAGGATCGACGCGTAATTGATCATAGTTTTAGAAAAAGTATACTCCACAGGCCTTCGGCCTGGAAAATTGTTGAAATCCTACCAAAAACTAAAATCTATCCTCTATGGGCACATACTCTGAATTCAGAGCATCAGCATTTCTAAGTCCCTTGTCCTATGATTCTGATTTTGGTCAGGATCGACGCGTAATTGATCATAGTTTTAGAAAAAGTATACTCCACTGGCCTTCGGCCTGGAAAATTGTTGAAATCCTACCAAAAACTAAAATCTATCCTCTAAAGGCAAAATTCTTACACACTATGGGCACATAATCTGAATTCAGAGCATCGGCATTTCTAAGTCCCTTGTCCTATGATTCTGATTTTGGTCAGGATCGACGCGTAATTGATCATAGTTTTAGAAAAAGTATACTCCACAGGCCTTCGGCCTGGAAAATTGTTGAAATCCTACCAAAAACTAAAATCTATCCTCTATGGGCACATACTCTGAATTCAGAGCATCAGCATTTCTAAGTCCCTTGTCCTATGATTCTGATTTTGGTCAGGATCGACGCGTAATTTATCAAAGTTTTAGGAAAGTTATACTGCGCAGGCCGTGCGCCTGGAAAATTGTTGAAATCCTACCAAAAACTAAAATCTATCCTCTATGGGCACATGCTCTGAATTCAGAGCATCAGCATTTCTAAGTCCCTTGTCCTATGATTCTGATTTTGGTCAGGATCGACGCGTAATTGATCATAGTTTTAGAAAAAGTATACTCCACAGGCCTTCGGCCTGGAAAATTGTTGAAATCCTACCAAAAACTAAAATCTATCCTCTATGGGCACATAATCTGAATTCAGAGCATCGGCATTTCTAAGTCCCTTGTCCTATGATTCTGATTTTGGTCAGGATCGACGCGTAATTTATCAAAGTTTTAGGAAAGTTATACTGCGCAGGCCGTGCGCCTGGAAAATTGTTGAAATCCTACCAAAAACTAAAATCTATCCTCTATGGGCACATGCTCTGAATTCAGAGCATCAGCATTTCTAAGTCCCTTGTCCTATGATTCTGATTTTGGTCAGGATCGACGCGTAATTGATCATAGTTTTAGAAAAAGTATACTCCACAGGCCTTCGGCCTGGAAAATTGTTGAAATCCTACCAAAAACTAAAATCTATCCTCTATGGGCACATGCTCTGAATTCAGAGCATCAGCATTTCTAAGTCCCTTGTCCTATGATTCTGATTTTGGTCAGGATCGACGCGTAATTGATCATAGTTTTAGAAAAAGTATACTCCACTGGCCTTCGGCCTGGAAAATTGTTGAAATCCTACCAAAAACTAAAATCTATCCTCTAAAGGCAAAATTCTTACACACTATGGGCACATAATCTGAATTCAGAGCATCGGCATTTCTAAGTCCCTTGTCCTATGATTCTGATTTTGGTCAGGATCGACGCGTAATTGATCATAGTTTTAGAAAAAGTATACTCCACAGGCCTTCGGCCTGGAAAATTGTTGAAATCCTACCAAAAACTAAAATCTATCCTCTATGGGCACATACTCTGAATTCAGAGCATCAGCATTTCTAAGTCCCTTGTCCTATGATTCTGATTTTGGTCAGGATCGACGCGTAATTGATCATAGTTTTAGAAAAAGTATACTCCACAGGCCTTCGGCCTGGAAAATTGTTGAAATCCTACCAAAAACTAAAATCTATCCTCTATGGGCACATAATCTGAATTCAGAGCATCGGCATTTCTAAGTCCCTTGTCCTATGATTCTGATTTTGGTCAGGATCGACGCGTAATTTATCAAAGTTTTAGGAAAGTTATACTGCGCAGGCCGTGCGCCTGGAAAATTGTTGAAATCCTACCAAAAACTAAAATCTATCCTCTATGGGCACATGCTCTGAATTCAGAGCATCAGCATTTCTAAGTCCCTTGTCCTATGATTCTGATTTTGGTCAGGATCGACGCGTAATTGATCATAGTTTTAGAAAAAGTATACTCCACAGGCCTTCGGCCTGGAAAATTGTTGAAATCCTACCAAAAACTAAAATCTATCCTCTATGGGCACATAATCTGAATTCAGAGCATCGGCATTTCTAAGTCCCTTGTCCTATGATTCTGATTTTGGTCAGGATCGACGCGTAATTTATCAAAGTTTTAGGAAAGTTATACTGCGCAGGCCGTGCGCCTGGAAAATTGTTGAAATCCTACCAAAAACTAAAATCTATCCTCTATGGGCACATACTCTGAATTCAGAACATCGGCATTTCTAAGTCCCTTGTCCTATGATTCTGATTTTGGTCAGGATCGACGCGTAATTTATCAAAGTTTTAGGAAAGTTATACTGCGCAGGCCGTGCGCCTGGAAAATTGTTGAAATCCTACCAAAAACTAAAATCTATCCTCTATGGGCACATACTCTGAATTCAGAGCATCGGCATTTCTAAGTCCCTTGTCCTATGATTCTGATTTTGGTCAGGATCGACGCGTAATTTATCAAAGTTTTAGGAAGGTTATACTGCGCAGGCCGTGCACCTGGAAAATTGTTGAAATCCTACCAAAAACTAAAATCTATCCTCTATGGGCACATACTCTGAATTCAGAGCATCGGCATTTCTAAGTCCCTTGTCCTATGATTCTGATTTTGGTCAGGATCGACGCGTAATTGATCATAGTTTTAGAAAAAGTATACTCCACAGGCCTTCGGCCTGGAAAATTGTTGAAATCCTACCAAAAACTAAAATCTATCCTCTAAAGGCAAAATTCTTACACACTATGGGCACATAATCTGAATTCAGAGCATCGGCATTTCTAAGTCCCTTGTCCTATGATTCTGATTTTGGTCAGGATCGACGCGTAATTGATCATAGTTTTAGAAAAAGTATACTCCACAGGCCTTCGGCCTGGAAAATTGTTGAAATCCTACCAAAAACTAAAATCTATCCTCTAAAGGCAAAATTCTTACACACTATGGGCACATAATCTGAATTCAGAGCATCGGCATTTCTAAGTCCCTTGTCCTATGATTCTGATTTTGGTCAGGATCGACGCGTAATTGATCATAGTTTTAGAAAAAGTATACTCCACAGGCCTTCGGTCTGGAAAATTGTTGAAATCCTACCAAAAACTAAAATCTATCCTCTAAAGGCAAAATTCTTACACACTATGGGCACATAATCTGAATTCAGAGCATCGGCATTTCTAAGTCCCTTGTCCTATGATTCTGATTTTGGTCAGGATCGACGCGTAATTGATCATAGTTTTAGAAAAAGTATACTTCACAGGCCTTCGGCCTGGAAAATTGTTGAAATCCTACCAAAAACTAAAATCTATCCTCTATGGGCACATACTCTGAATTCAGAGCATCGGCATTTCTAAGTCCCTTGTCCTATGATTCTGATTTTGGTCAGGATCGACGCGTAATTTATCAGAGTTTTAGGAAAGTTATACTGCGCAGGCCGTGCACCTGGAAAATTGTTGAAATCCTACCAAAAACTAAAATCTATCCTCTATGGGCACATACTCTGAATTCAGAGCATCGGCATTTCTAAGTCCCTTGTCCTATGATTCTGATTTTGGTCAGGATCGACGCGTAATTGATCATAGTTTTAGAAAAAGTATACTCCACAGGCCTTCGGCCTGGAAAATTGTTGAAATCCTACCAAAAACTAAAATCTATCCTCTAAAGGCAAAATTCTTACACACTATGGGCACATAATCTGAATTCAGAGCATCGGCATTTCTAAGTCCCTTGTCCTATGATTCTGATTTTGGTCAGGATCGACGCGTAATTGATCATAGTTTTAGAAAAAGTATACTTCACAGGCCTTCGGCCTGGAAAATTGTTGAAATCCTACCAAAAACTAAAATCTATCCTCTATGGGCACATACTCTGAATTCAGAGCATCGGCATTTCTAAGTCCCTTGTCCTATGATTCTGATTTTGGTCAGGATCGACGCGTAATTTATCAGAGTTTTAGGAAGGTTATACTGCGCAGGCCGTGCACCTGGAAAATTGTTGAAATCCTACCAAAAACTAAAATCTATCCTCTATGGGCACATACTCTGAATTCAGAGCATCGGCATTTCTAAGTCCCTTGTCCTATGATTCTGATTTTGGTCAGGATCGACGCGTAATTGATCATAGTTTTAGAAAAAGTATACTCCACAGGCCTTCGGCCTGGAAAATTGTTGAAATCCTACCAAAAACTAAAATCTATCCTCTATGGGCACATACTCTGAATTCAGAGCATCGGCATTTCTAAGTCCCTTGTCCTATGATTCTGATTTTGGTCAGGATCGACGCGTAATTGATCATAGTTTTAGAAAAAGTATACTCCACAGGCCTTCGGTCTGGAAAATTGTTGAAATCCTACCAAAAACTAAAATCTATCCTCTAAAGGCAAAATTCTTACACACTATGGGCACATAATCTGAATTCAGAGCATCGGCATTTCTAAGTCCCTTGTCCTATGATTCTGATTTTGGTCAGGATCGACGCGTAATTGATCATAGTTTTAGAAAAAGTATACTCCACAGGCCTTCGGGATGGAAAATTGTTGAAATCCTACCAAAAACTAAAATCTATCCTCTATGGGCACATACTCTGAATTCAGAACATCGGCATTTCTAAGTCCCTTGTCCTATGATTCTGATTTTGGTCAGGATCGACGCGTAATTTATCAAAGTTTTAGGAAAGTTATACTGCGCAGGCCGTGCGCCTGGAAAATTGTTGAAATCCTACCAAAAACTAAAATCTATCCTCTATGGGCACATACTCTGAATTCAGAGCATCGGCATTTCTAAGTCCCTTGTCCTATGATTCTGATTTTGGTCAGGATCGACGCGTAATTTATCAGAGTTTTAGGAAGGTTATACTGCGCAGGCCGTGCACCTGGAAAATTGTTGAAATCCTACCAAAAACTAAAATCTATCCTCTATGGGCACATACTCTGAATTCAGAGCATCGGCATTTCTAAGTCCCTTGTCCTATGATTCTGATTTTGGTCAGGATCGACGCGTAATTGATCATAGTTTTAGAAAAAGTATACTCCACAGGCCTTCGGCCTGGAAAATTGTTGAAATCCTACCAAAAACTAAAATCTATCCTCTAAAGGCAAAATTCTTACACACTATGGGCACATAATCTGAATTCAGAGCATCGGCATTTCTAAGTCCCTTGTCCTATGATTCTGATTTTGGTCAGGATCGACGCGTAATTTATCAAAGTTTTAGGAAAGTTATACTGCGCAGGCCGTGCGCCTGGAAAATTGTTGAAATCCTACCAAAAACTAAAATCTATCCTCTATGGGCACATACTCTGAATTCAGAGCATCGGCATTTCTAAGTCCCTTGTCCTATGATTCTGATTTTGGTCAGGATCGACGCGTAATTTATCATAGTTTTAGAAAAAGTATACTCCACAGGCCTTCGGTCTGGAAAATTGTTGAAATCCTACCAAAAACTAAAATCTATCCTCTAAAGGCAAAATTCTTACACACTATGGGCACATAATCTGAATTCAGAGCATCGGCATTTCTAAGTCCCTTGTCCTATGATTCTGATTTTGGTCAGGATCGACGCGTAATTGATCATAGTTTTAGAAAAAGTATACTCCACAGGCCTTCGGCCTGGAAAATTGTTGAAATCCTACCAAAAACTAAAATCTATCCTCTAAAGGCAAAATTCTTACACACTATGGGCACATAATCTGAATTCAGAGCATCGGCATTTCTAAGTCCCTTGTCCTATGATTCTGATTTTGGTCAGGATCGACGCGTAATTTATCAAAGTTTTAGGAAAGTTATACTGCGCAGGCCGTGCGCCTGGAAAATTGTTGAAATCCTACCAAAAACTAAAATCTATCCTCTATGGGCACATACTCTGAATTCAGAGCATCGGCATTTCTAAGTCCCTTGTCCTATGATTCTGATTTTGGTCAGGATCGACGCGTAATTTATCAAAGTTTTAGGAAAGTTATACTGCGCAGGCCGTGCGCCTGGAAAATTGTTGAAATCCTACCAAAAACTAAAATCTATCCTCTATGGGCACATACTCTGAATTCAGAGCATCGGCATTTCTAAGTCCCTTGTCCTATGATTCTGATTTTGGTCAGGATCGACGCGTAATTGATCATAGTTTTAGAAAAAGTATACTCCACAGGCCTTCGGTCTGGAAAATTGTTGAAATCCTACCAAAAACTAAAATCTATCCTCTAAAGGCAAAATTCTTACACACTATGGGCACATAATCTGAATTCAGAGCATCGGCATTTCTAAGTCCCTTGTCCTATGATTCTGATTTTGGTCAGGATCGACGCGTAATTTATCAAAGTTTTAGAAAAAGTATACTCCACAGGCCTTCGGCCTGGAAAATTGTTGAAATCCTACCAAAAACTAAAATCTATCCTCTATGGGCACATACTCTGAATTCAGAGCATCGGCATTTCTAAGTCCCTTGTCCTATGATTCTGATTTTGGTCAGGATCGACGCGTAATTTATCAAAGTTTTAGAAAAAGTATACTCCACAGGCCTTCGGCCTGGAAAATTGTTGAAATCCTACCAAAAACTAAAATCTATCCTCTATGGGCACATAATCTGAATTCAGAGCATCGGCATTTCTAAGTCCCTTGTCCTATGATTCTGATTTTGGTCAGGATTGACGCGTAATTGATCATAGTTTTAGAAAAATTATACTCCACAGGCCTTCGGCCTGGAAAAATGTTGAAATCCTACCAAAAACTAAAATCTATCCTCTAAAGGCAAAATTCTTACACACTATGGGCACATAATCTGAATTCAGAGCATCGGCATTTCTAAGTCCCTTGTCCTATGATTCTGATTTTGGTCAGGATCGACGCGTAATTTATCAAAGTTTTAGGAAAGTTATACTGCGCAGGCCGTGCGCCTGGAAAATTGTTGAAATCCTACCAAAAACTAAAATCTATCCTCTATGGGCACATACTCTGAATTCAGAGCATCGGCATTTCTAAGTCCCTTGTCCTATGATTCTGATTTTGGTCAGGATCGACGCGTAATTTATCAAAGTTTTAGGAAAGTTATACTGCGCAGGCCGTGCGCCTGGAAAATTGTTGAAATCCTACCAAAAACTAAAATCTATCCTCTATGGGCACATACTCTGAATTCAGAGCATCGGCATTTCTAAGTCCCTTGTCCTATGATTCTGATTTTGGTCAGGATCGACGCGTAATTGATCATAGTTTTAGAAAAAGTATACTCCACAGGCCTTCGGTCTGGAAAATTGTTGAAATCCTACCAAAAACTAAAATCTATCCTCTAAAGGCAAAATTCTTACACACTATGGGCACATAATCTGAATTCAGAGCATCGGCATTTCTAAGTCCCTTGTCCTATGATTCTGATTTTGGTCAGGATCGACGCGTAATTTATCAAAGTTTTAGGAAAGTTATACTGCGCAGGCCGTGCGCCTGGAAAATTGTTGAAATCCTACCAAAAACTAAAATCTATCCTCTATGGGCACATACTCTGAATTCAGAGCATCGGCATTTCTAAGTCCCTTGTCCTATGATTCTGATTTTGGTCAGGATCGACGCGTAATTTATCAAAGTTTTAGGAAAGTTATACTGCGCAGGCCGTGCGCCTGGAAAATTGTTGAAATCCTACCAAAAACTAAAATCTATCCTCTATGGGCACATACTCTGAATTCAGAGCATCGGCATTTCTAAGTCCCTTGTCCTATGATTCTGATTTTGGTCAGGATCGACGCGTAATTGATCATAGTTTTAGAAAAAGTATACTCCACAGGCCTTCGGCCTGGAAAATTGTTGAAATCCTACCAAAAACTAAAATCTATCCTCTAAGGCAAAATTCTTACACACTATGGGCACATAATCTGAATTCAGAGCATCGGCATTTCTAAGTCCCTTGTCCTATGATTCTGATTTTGGTCAGGATCGACGCGTAATTGATCATAGTTTTAGAAAAAGTATACTCCACAGGCCTTCGGCCTGGAAAATTGTTGAAATCCTACCAAAAACTAAAATCTATCCTCTAAAGGCAAAATTCTTACACACTATGGGCACATAATCTGAATTCAGAGCATCGGCATTTCTAAGTCCCTTGTCCTATGATTCTGATTTTGGTCAGGATCGACGCGTAATTTATCAAAGTTTTAGGAAAGTTATACTGCGCAGGCCGTGCGCCTGGAAAATTGTTGAAATCCTACCAAAAACTAAAATCTATCCTCTATGGGCACATACTCTGAATTCAGAGCATCGGCATTTCTAAGTCCCTTGTCCTATGATTCTGATTTTGGTCAGGATCGACGCGTAATTTATCAAAGTTTTAGAAAAAGTATACTCCACAGGCCTTCGGCCTGGAAAATTGTTGAAATCCTACCAAAAACTAAAATCTATCCTCTATGGGCACATACTCTGAATTCAGAGCATCGGCATTTCTAAGTCCCTTGTCCTATGATTCTGATTTTGGTCAGGATCGACGCGTAATTTATCAAAGTTTTAGAAAAAGTATACTCCACAGGCCTTCGGCCTGGAAAATTGTTGAAATCCTACCAAAAACTAAAATCTATCCTCTATGGGCACATAATCTGAATTCAGAGCATCGGCATTTCTGCATTTCT
>CAJMZQ010000053.1:0-18547 GCA_905220385.1 Xylota sylvarum | reverse complement strand
ACTGAACGGCCCATAATGAAGAAATTTCCACCTTACTGAACTACCTAAGAGCCCATTGAGAGGCAATTTTTCCCTTACTGAACGCCAAATAATGGAGAAATTTCTACCTTACTGAACTACCTAAGAGCCCATAGAGAGGAAATTTTTCCCTAACTCAACGGCCCATAATGAAGAAATTTCTAATTTACTGAACTACCTAAGAGCCCATAGAGGGGAAATTTTTCCCTTACTGAACGGACCATAATGGAGAAATTTCTACTTTACCGAACTACCTAAGGGTCCGTAGAGAGGAAATTTCTCCCTTAGTGAACGGCTCATAATGAAGAAATTTCTACCCTACTGAGCTACCTATGAGCCCAAATTTCTACCTTACTGAACTACCTAAGAGATCATAGAGATCAAATTTCTCCCTTACTGAACGGGCCCTAATGAAGAAATTTCTACCTTACTGAACTACCTAAAGGTCCATAGAGAGGAAACTTCTACCTTGCTGAACTACCTAAGATCCCATAGAAAGGAAATTTCTCCCTTATGAAGAAATTTCTACCGTACTGAACTACCTAAGGGCCCAGAGGGAGGAAATTTCTCCCTTACTGAACGGCCCATAATGAAGAAATTTCTACCTTACTGAACTACCTGAGAGCCCATAGAGAGGAAATTTCCCCCTTACTGAGCGTTCCATAATGAAGAATTTTCTACATTACTGAGCTAAGTAAGAGCCCATAGAGAGGAAATTTCTATCTTACTGAACGGCTCATAATGAAAAAAATTCTACCTAACTGAACTACCTAATTGTCCCATAATGAAGAAATTTCTACCTTACTGAACTACCTGAGAGCCCATAGAGAGGAAATTTCGCCCTTACTGAGCGTTCCATAATGAAGAAATTTCTACATTACTGAGCTAAGTAAGAGCCCATAGAGAGGAAATTTCTCCATTACTGAACGGCTCATAATGAAGTAATTTCTATCTAACTGAACTACCTATGAGCCCATAGAGAGGAAATTTCTCCCTTACTGAACGGGCCATAATGAAGAAATTTCTACCTTACTGAACGGCCCATAATGAAGAAATTTCTACCTTACTGAACTACCTAAGAGCCCATAGAGAGGAAATTTTTCCCTTACTGAACGGTCAATAATTAAGAAATTTCTAGCTTACTGAACAACCTAAGAGCCCATAGAGAGGAAATTACTCCCTTACTGTATGAATATAATAATGAAGAAATTTCTACCTTACTGAACTACCTAAGGGTCCATAGAGAGGAAATTTCTCCCTTACTGAACGGCCCATATTGAAGAAATTTCTACCTTACTGAACTACCTAAGAGCCCATAGAGAGGAAATTTTTCCCTTACTGAACGGCCCATAATGAAGAAATTTCTAATTTACTGAACTACCTAAGAGCCCATAGAGAGGAAATTTTTCCCTTACTGAACGGTCAATAATAAAAAAATTTCTACCTTACTGAACTACCTAAGAGCCCATAGAGAGGAAATTTTTCCCTTACTGAACGGCCCATAATGAAGAAATTTCTAATTTACTGAACTACCTAAGAGCCCATAGAGAGGAAATTTTTCAGTTACTGAACGGCCAATAATGAAGAAATTTCTACCTTACTGAACTACCTAAGAACCCATAGAGAGGAAATTTTTTACTTACTTTTTACTAATGAAGAAATTTCTACCTTACTGAACTACCTAAGAGCCTATAGAGATCAAATTTCTCCCTTACTGAACGGGCCATAATGAAGAAATTTGTACCTTACTGAACTACCTAAGAGCCCATACAGAGGAAATTTTTCCCTTACTGAACGGCCAATAATAAAGAAATTTCTAGGATACTGAACTACCTAAGAGCCCATGGAGAGGAAATTACTCCCTTACTGTATGAATATAATAATGAAGAAATTTCTACCTTACTGAACTACCTAAGAGCCCATAGAGAGGAAATTACTCCCTTACTGTATGAATATAATAATGAGAAATTTCTACCTTACTGAACTCCCTAAGGGTCCATAGAGAGGAAATTTCTCCCTTACTGAAAGGCCCATATTGAAGAAATGTCTACCTTATTGAACTACCTAAGAGGACATAGAGAGGAAATTTTTCATTTACTGAACGGTCAATAATAAAGAAATTTCTAACTTACTGAACTACCTAAGAGCATATAGAGAGGAAATTTCTCCCTTACTGAACGACCCATAATGAAGAAATTTCTACCTTACTGAACTACCTAAGAGCCCATAGAGAGGAAATTTCTCCCTAACTCAACTGCCCATAATGAAGAAATTTCTACCTTACTGAACTACCTAAGGGCCCATAGAGAGGAAAATTGTAGCTTACTGAACGGCCCATAATGAAGGAATTTCTACCTTACTGAACTACCTAAGAGTCCATAGAGAGTAAATTTCTCCTTTACCGAACGACCCATTATGAAGAAATTTCTACCTTACTGAACTACCTAAGAGCATATAGAGAGGAAATTTCTCATTTAGTGAACGACCCATAATGAAGAAATTTCTACCTTACTGAACTGCCAAAGATTCAATAGAGAGGAAATTTCTCCCTAACTCAACTGCCCATAATGAAGAAATTTCTACCTTACTGACCTACCTAAGGGCCCATAGAGAGGAAATTTCTAACTTACTGAACTTCCCATAATGAAGAAATTTCTACATTACTGAACTACCTAAGGGCTATTAGAAATTAAATTTCTCTCTTACTGAACGGCTCATAATGAAGAAATTTCTACCTTACTGAACTACCTAAGAGCCCATAGAGAGGAAATTTCTCCCTTACTGAACGACCCATAATGAAGAAATTTCTACCTTACTGAACTACCTAAGAGCCCATAGAGAAGAAATTTCTCCCTAACTCAACTGCCCATAATGAAGAAATTTCTACCTTACTGAACTACCTAAGGGCCCATAGAGAGGAAAATTGTAGCTTACTGAACGGCCCATAATGAAGAAATTTCTACCTTACTGAACTACCTAAGAGCAAATAGAGAGGAAATTTTTACCTTACTGAACGGTCAATAATAAATAAATTTCTAGCTTACTGAACTACCTAAGGGTCCATAGAGGAGAAATTTCTCCCTTACTGAACGGTCAATAATAAAGAAATTTCTAGCTTACTGAACTACCTAAGAGCCCATAGAGAGGAAATTACTCCCTTACTGAACGGGCCATAATGAAGGAATTTCTACCTTACTGAACTACCTAAGAGTCCATAGAGATAAAATTTTTCATTTACTGAACGGTTAATAATAAAGAAATTTCTAGCTTACTGAACTACCTAAGAGCCCATAGAGAGGAAATTACTCCCTTACTGAACATGCCATAATGAAGGAATTTCTACCTTACTGAACTACCTAAGAGTCCATAGAGAGGAAATTTCTCCTTTACTGAACGACCCATTATGAAGAAATTTCTACCTTACTGAACTACCTAAGAGCCCATAGAGAGGAAATTTTTCCCTTACTGAACGGTCAATAATAAAGAAATTTCTAGCTTACTGAACTACCTAAGAGCCCATAGAGAGGAAATTACTCCCTTACTCTATGAATATAATAATGAAGAAATTTCTACCTTACTGAACTACCTAAGGGTCCATAGAGAGGAAATTTCTCCCTTACTGAACGGCCCATATTGAAGAAATTTCTACCTTACTGAACTACCTAAGAGCCCATAGAGAGGAAATTTTTCCCTTACTGAACGGTCAATAATAAAGAAATTTCTAGCTTACTGAACTACATAAGAGCCCATAGAGAGGAAATTACTCCCTTACTGAACGGGGGATAATGAAGGAATTTCTACCTTACTGAACTACCTAAGAGTCCATAGAGAGTAAATTTCTCCTTTACCGAACGACCCATTATGAAGAAATTTCTACCTTACTGAACTACCTAAGAGCATATAGAGAGGAAATTTCTCATTTAGTGAACGACCCATAATGAAGAAATTTCTACCTTACTGAACTGCCAAAGATTCAATAGAGAGGAAATTTCTCCCTAACTCAACTGCCCATAATGAAGAAATTTCTACCTTACTGACCTACCTAAGGGCCCATAGAGAGGAAATTTCTAACTTACTGAACTTCCCATAATGAAGAAATTTCTACATTACTGAACTACCTAAGGGCTATTAGAAATTAAATTTCTCTCTTACTGAACGGCTCATAATGAAGAAATTTCTACCTTACTGAACTACCTAAGAGCCCATAGAGAGGAAATTTCTCCCTTACTGAACGACCCATAATGAAGAAATTTCTACCTTACTGAACTACCTAAGAGCCCATAGAGAAGAAATTTCTCCCTAACTCAACTGCCCATAATGAAGAAATTTCTACCTTACTGAACTACCTAAGGGCCCATAGAGAGGAAAATTGTAGCTTACTGAACGGCCCATAATGAAGAAATTTCTACCTTACTGAACTACCTAAGAGCAAATAGAGAGGAAATTTTTACCTTACTGAACGGTCAATAATAAATAAATTTCTAGCTTACTGAACTACCTAAGGGTCCATAGAGGAGAAATTTCTCCCTTACTGAACGGTCAATAATAAAGAAATTTCTAGCTTACTGAACTACCTAAGAGCCCATAGAGAGGAAATTACTCCCTTACTGAACGGGCCATAATGAAGGAATTTCTACCTTACTGAACTACCTAAGAGTCCATAGAGATAAAATTTTTCATTTACTGAACGGTTAATAATAAAGAAATTTCTAGCTTACTGAACTACCTAAGAGCCCATAGAGAGGAAATTACTCCCTTACTGAACATGCCATAATGAAGGAATTTCTACCTTACTGAACTACCTAAGAGTCCATAGAGAGGGAATTTCTCCTTTACTGAACGACCCATTATGAAGAAATTTCTACCTTACTGAACTACCTAAGAGCCCATAGAGAGGAAATTTTTCCCTTACTGAACGGTCAATAATAAAGAAATTTCTAGCTTACTGAACTACCTAAGAGCCCATAGAGAGGAAATTACTCCCTTACTCTATGAATATAATAATGAAGAAATTTCTACCTTACTGAACTACCTAAGGGTCCATAGAGAGGAAATTTCTCCCTTACTGAACGGCCCATATTGAAGAAATTTCTACCTTACTGAACTACCTAAGAGCCCATAGAGAGGAAATTTTTCCCTTACTGAACGGTCAATAATAAAGAAATTTCTAGCTTACTGAACTACATAAGAGCCCATAGAGAGGAAATTACTCCCTTACTGAACGGGGGATAATGAAGGAATTTCTACCTTACTGAACTACCTAGGAGTCCATAGAGAGTAAATTTCTCCTTTACCGAACGACCCATTATGAAGAAATTTCTACCTTACTGAACTACCTAAGAGCATATAGAGAGGAAATTTCTCATTTAGTGAACGACCCATAATGAAGAAATTTCTACCTTACTGAACTGCCAAAGATTCAATAGAGAGGAAATTTCTCCCTAACTCAACTGCCCATAATGAAGAAATTTCTACCTTACTGACCTACCTAAGGGCCCATAGAGAGGAAATTTCTAACTTACTGAACTTCCCATAATGAAGAAATTTCTACATTACTGAACTACCTAAGTGCCCTTAGAAATTAAATTTCTCTCTTACTGAACGGCTCATAATGAAGAAATTTCTACCTTACTGAACTACCTAAGAGCCCATAGGTAGGAAATTACTCACTTACTGAACGACCCATAATGAAGAAATTTCTACCTTACTGAACTACCTAAGAGCCCATAGAGAGGAAATTTCTCAGTAACTCAACTGCCCATAATGAAGAAATTTCTACCTTACTGAACTAAATAAGGGCCCATAGAGAGGAAACCTCTCCCTTACTGAACGGCCCATTATGAAGAAATTTCTACCTTACTGAACTACCTAAGAGCCCATAGAGAGGAAATTTTTCCCTTACTGAACGGTCAATAATAAAGAAATTTCTAGCTTACTGAACTACCTAAGGGCCCATAGAGAGGAAATTACTCCCTTACTGAACGGGCCATAATGAAGGAATTTCTAAATTACTGAACTACCTAAGAGTCCATAGAGAGGAAATTTCTCCTTTACTGAACGGCCCATATTGAAGAAATTTCTACCTTACTGAACTACCTAAGAGCCCATAGAGGGGAAATTTTTCCCTTACTGAACGGTCAATAATAAAGAAATTTCTTACTGAACTACCTAAGAGCCCATAGAGAGGAAATTACTCCCTTACTGAACGGGGGATAATGAAGGAATTTCTACCTTACTGAACTACCTAAGGGTCCATAGAGAGGAAATTTCTCCTTTACCGAACGACCCATTATGAAGAAATTTCTACCTTACTGAACTACCTAAGAGCATATAGAGAGGAAATTTCTCCCTTAGTGAACGGCCCATATTGAAGAAATTTCTACCTTACCGAACTACCTAAGAGCCCATAGAGAGGAAATTTTTCCCTTACTGAACGGTCAATAATAAAGAAATTTCTAGCTTACTGAACTACCTAAGAGCCCATAGAGAGGAAATTACTCCCTTACTGAACGGGGGATAATGAAGGAATTTCTACCTTACTGAACTACCTAAGAGTCCGTAGAGAGGAAATTTCTCCCTTAGTGAACGGCCCATATTGAAGAAATTTCTACCTTACTGAACTACCTAAGAGCCCATAGAGAGGAAATTTTTCCCTTACTGAACGGTCAATAATAAAGAAATTTCAAGCTTACTGAACTACCTAAGAGTACATAGAGAGGAAATTTTTCCCTTACTGAAAGGTCAATAATAAAGAAATTTCTAGCTTACTGAACTACCTAAGAGCCCATAGAGAGGAAATTACTCCCTTACTGAATGACCCATAAGGAAGAAATTTCTACCTTACTGAACTTCCTAAGAGCCCATTGAGAGGCAATTTTTCCCTTACTGAACGCCCCATAATGGAGAAATTTCTACCTTACTGAACTACCTAAGAGCCCATAGAGATTAAATTTCTCCCTTACTGAACTGCCCATTATGAAGAAATGTCTACCGTACTGAACTACCTAAGGGTTCATAGAGAGGAAATTTCTCAATTACCGAACGGCTCATAATGAAGAAATTTCTACCTTACTGAACTACCTAAGAGCCCATAGAGAGGAAATTTCTCCCTTACTGAACGGGCCATAATGAAGAAATTTTTACATTACTGAACTACCTAATGGAACTTAGAAAGGAAATTTCTCTCTTACTGAACGGCCCATAATGAAGAAATTTCTACCTTACTGAACTTCCTAAGAGCCCATTGAGAGGCAATTTTTCAATTACTGAACGCCCCATAATGGAGAAATTTCTACCTTACTGAACTACCTAAGAGCCCATAGAGAAAATTTCTCCCTTACTGAACTGCCCATTATGAAGAAATGTCTACCGTACTGAACTACCTAAGGGTCCATAGAGAGGAAATTTCTCCCTTACCGAACGGCTCATAATGAAGAAATTTCTACCTTACTGAACTACCTAAGAGCCCATAGAGAGGAAATTTCTCCCTTACTGAACGGGCCATAATGAAGAAATTTTTACATTACTGAACTACCTAAGGGAACTTAGAAAGGAAATTTTTCCCTTACTGAACGCCCCATAATGGAGAAACTTCTACCTTACTGAACTACCTAAGAGCCCATAGAGATTAAATTTCTCCCTTACTGAACTGCCCATTATGAAGAAATGTCTACCTTACTGAACTACCTAAGAGCCCATAGATAGGAAATTTCTCCCTTACTGAACTGCCCATTATGAAGAAATGTCTACCGTACTGAACTACCTAAGGGTCCATAGAGAGGAAATTTCTCCCTTACCGAACGGCTCATAATGAAGAAATTTCTACCTTACTGAACTACCTAACAGCCCATAGAGAGGAAATTTCTCCCTTACTGAACGGGCCATAATGAAGAAATTTTTACATTACTAAACTACCTAAGGGAACTTAGAAACAAAATTTCTCCCTTACTGAACGGCCAATAATGAAGAAATCTCTACCTTACTGAACTACCTAAGAGCCCATTGAGAGGCAATTTTTCCCTTACTGAACGCCCCATAATGGAGAAATTTCTACCTTACTGAACTACCTAAGAGATCATAGAGATTAAATTTCTCCCTTACTGAACTGCCCATTATGAAGAAATGTCTACCGTACTGAACTACCTAAGGGTCCATAGAGAGGAAATTTCTCCCTTACCGAACGGCTCATAATGAAGAAATTTCTACCTTACTGAACTACCTATGAGCCCATAGAGAGGAAATTTCTCCCTTACTGAACGGGCCATAATGAAGAAATTTCTACCTTACTGAACTACCTAAGAGTCCATAGAGAGGAAATTTCTCAATTACTGAACGGCCCATTATGAAGAAATTTCTACCTTACTGAACTACCTAAGAGCCCATTGAGAAGCAATTTTTCAATTACTGAACGGCCAATAATGAAGAAATTTCTACCTTACTGAACTACCTAAGAGCCCATAGAGAGGAAATTTTTCCCTTACTAAACGGCTCATAATGAAGAAATTTCTACCCTACTGAACTACCTAAGGGTCCATAGAGAGGAAATTTCTCCCTTACTGAACGGCCCATATGGAAGAAATTTCTACCTTACTGAACTACCTAAGAGCGTATAGAGAGGAAATTTTTCCCTTACTGAACGGTCAATAATAAAGAAATTTCTAGCTTACTGAACTACCTAAGAGCCCATAGAGATTAAATTACTCCCTTACTATATGAATATAATAATGAACAAATTTCTACCTTACTGAACTACCTAAGGGTCCATAGAGAGGAAATTTCTCCCTTACTGAACGGCCCATATTGAAGAAATTTCTACCTTACTGAACTACCTAAGAGCCCATAGAGAGCAAATTTTTCCCTTACTGAACGGCCCATAATGAAGAAATTTCTAATTTACTGAACTACCTAAGAGCCCATAGAGAGGAAATTTTTCCCTTACTGAACGGAAAATAATGAAGAAATTTCTACTTTACCGAACTACCTAAGGGTCCATAGAGAGGAAACTTCTCCCTTAGTGAACGGCTCATAATGAAGAAATTTCTACCCTACTGAGCTACCTATGAGCCCAAATTTCTACCTTACTGAACTACCTAAGAGATCAAAGAGATCAAATTTCTCCCTTTACTGAACGGGCCCTAATGAAGAAATTTCTACCTTACTGTACTACCTAAATGTCCATAGAGAAAAAAATTTTCCCTTACTGAACGGATCATAATGAAGAAATTTCTACTTTACTGACCTACCTAAGAGCCCATAGAGAGGAAATTTCTCCCTTACTGAACTTCCCATAATAAACAAATTTTTACATTACTGAACTACCTAAGGGTCCATAGAGAAAAAAATTTTCCCTTACTGAACGGATCATAATGAAGAAATTTCTACTTTACTGACCTACCTAAGAGCCCATAGAGAGGAAATTTCTCCCTTACTGAACTTCCCATAATAAACAAATTTTTACCTTACTGAACTACCTAAGAGATCAAAGAGATCAAATTTCTCCCTTACTGAACGGGCCCTAATGAAGAAATTTCTACCTTACTGTACTACCTAAGGGTCCATAGAGAAAAAAATTTTCCCTTACTGAACGGATCATAATGAAGAAATTTCTACTTTACTGACCTACCTAAGAGCCCATAGAGATGAAATTTCTCCTTACTGAACTACCTGACAGTCTGTAGAGAAGAAATTTCTCATTTACTGAAGGGATCATAATGATTAAATTTCTACCTTACTGAACTACCTAAGAGCCCATAGGGAGGTAATTTCTCCCTTACTGAACGGCCTATAATGAAGAAATTTCTACCTTACTGAACTACCTAAGGGCCCATAGAGAGGAATTTTTTTACTTACGGAACGGCCCATAATGAAGAAATTTCTACCTTACTGGATTACCTTAGAGCCCATAGCGAGGAAATTTTTCCCTAACTCAACTGCACATAATGAAGAAATTTCTACCTTACTGAACTACCTAAGAGCCCATAGAGAGAAAATTTTTCAATTACTGAACGGCCCATAATGAAAAAATTTCTACCTTACTGAACTACCTAAGAGATCATAGTGAGGAAAATCTTCCCTTACTGAACGGATCATAATGAAGAAATTTCTACTTTACTGACCTACCTAAGAGCCCATAGAGAGGAAATTTCTCCCTTACTGAACTTCCCATAATAAACAAATTTTTACATTACTGAACTACCTAAGGGAACTTAGAAATTAAATTTCTCTCTTACTGAACGGCCCATAATGAAGAAATTTCTACCTTACTGAACTACCTAAGGGCCCAGAGAGATGAAATTTCTCCTTACTGAACTACCTGACAGTCTGTAGAGAAGAAATTTCTCATTTACTGAAGGGATCATAATGAAGAAATTTCTACCTTACTGAACTACCTAAGGGTCCATAGAGAGGAAATTTCTCCTTTACTGAACGGCCAATAATGAAGAAATTTCTACCTTGCTGAACTACCTAAGATCCCATAGAAAGGAAATTTCTCCCTTATGAAGAAATTTCTACCGTACTGAACTACCTAAGGGCCCAGAGGGAGGAAATTTCTCCCTTACTGAACTACCTGACAGTCTGTAGAGAAGAAATTTCTCATTTACTGAAGGGATCATAATGAAGAAATTTCTACCTTACTGAACTAAATAAGAGCCCATAGAGAGGAAATTTCCCCCTTACTGAACGTTCCATAATGAAGAAATTTCTACATTACTGAGCTAAGTAAGAGCCCATAGAGAGGAAATTTCTCCCTTACTGAACGGCTCATAATGAAAAAAATTCTACCTAACTGAACTACCTAAGGGTCCATAGAGAGGAAATTTCTCCATTACTGAACGGCTCATAATGAAGTAATTTCTATCTTACTGAACTACCTATGAGCCCATACAGATGAAATTTCTCCCTTACTGAACGGGCCATAATGAAGAAATTTCTACCTTACTGAACTACCTAAGAGCCCATAGAGAGGAAATTTCTCCCTTACTGAACGGGCCATAATGAAGAAATTTCTACCTTAATGAACTACCTAAGATCCCATAGAGAGGAAATTTCTCCCTTACTGAACGGGCCATAATGAAGAAATTTCTACCTTACTGAACTACCTAAGAACCCATAGAGAGGAAATTTCTCCCTTACTGAACGGGCCATAATGAAGAAATGTCTACCTTACTGAACTACCTAAGAGTCCATAGAGAGGAAATTTCTCCCTTACTGAACGGCCCATTATGAAGAAATTTCTACCTTACTGAACTACCTAAGAGCCCATAGAGAGGAAATTTCTCCCTTACTGAACGGGCCATAATGAAGAAATTTCTAAATTACTGAACTACCTAAGGGTCCATAGAGAGGAAATTGCTCGCTTACTGAACGGCCCATAATGAAGAAATTTCTACCTTACTGAACCACCTAAGAGCCCATAGAGAGGAAATTTCTCCCTTACTGAACGGGCCATAATGAAGAAATTTCTACCTTACTGAACTACCTAAGAGTTCATAGAGAGGAAATTTCTCCCTTACTGAACGGCCCATTATGAAGAAATTTCTACCTTACTGAACTACCTAAGAGCCCATTGAGAAGCAATTTTTCCCTTACTGAACGCCCCATAATATAGAAATTTCTACCTTACTGAACTACCTAAGAGCCCATAGAGAGGAAATTTCTCCCTTACTGAACGGCCCATTATGAAGAAATTTCTACCTTACTGAACTACCTAAGGGTCCATAGAGAGGAAATTTCTCCCTTACCGAACGGCTCATAATGAAGAAATTTCTACCTTACTGAACTACCTAAGAGAAATTTCTCCCTTACTGAACGGGATATAATGAAGAAATTTCTACCTTACTGAACTACCTAAGAGTCCATAGAGAGGAAATTTCTCCCTTACTGAACGGCCCATTATGAAGAAATTTCTACCTTACTGAACTACCTAAGAGCCCATTGAGAAGCAATTTTTCAATTACTGAACGGCCAATAATGAAGAAATTTCTACCTTACTGAACTACCTAAGAGCCCATAGAGAGGAAATTTTTCCCTTACTAAACGGCTCATAATGAAGAAATTTCTACCCTACTGAACTACCTAAGGGTACATAGAGAGGAAATTTCTCCCTTACTGAACGAGAAAAAAATTTTCCCTTACTGAACGGCAGATAATGATTAAATTTCTATCTTACTGAACTACCTAAGAGCCCATAGGGAGGTAATTTCTCCCTTACTGAACGGCCTATAATGAAGAAATTTCTACCTTACTGAACTACCTAAGGGCCCATAGAGAGGAATTTTTTTACTTACTGAACGGCCCATAATGAAGAAATTTCTACCTTACTGGATTACCTTAGAGCCCATAGCGAGGAAATTTTTCCCTAACTCAACTGCACATAATGAAGAAATTTCTACCTTACTGAACTACCTAAGAGCCCATAGAGAGAAAATTTTTCAATTACTGAACGGCCCATAATGAAAAAATTTCTACCTTACTGAACTACCTAAGAGATCATAGTGAGGAAAATCTTCCCTTACTGAACGGATCATAATGAAGAAATTTCTACTTTACTGACCTACCTAAGAGCCCATAGAGAGGAAATTTCTCCCTTACTGAACTTCCCATAATAAACAAATTTTTACATTACTGAACTACCTAAGGGAACTTAGTAAGGAAATTTCTCTCTTACTGAACGGCCCATAATGAAGAAATTTCTACCTTACTGAACTACCTAAGGGCCCAGAGAGATGAAATTTCTCCTTACTGAACTACCTGACAGTCTGTAGAGAAGAAATTTCTCATTTACTGAAGGGATCATAATGAAGAAATTTCTACCTTACTGAACTACCAAAGGGTCCATAGAGAGGAAATTTCTCCTTTACTGAACGGCCAATAATGAAGAAATTTCTACCTTGCTCAACTACCTAAGATCCCATAGAAAGGAAATTTCTCCCTTATGAAGAAATTTCTACCGTACTGAACTACCTAAGGGCCCAGAGGGAGGAAATTTCTCCCTTACTGAACTACCTGACAGTCTGTAGAGAAGAAATTTCTCATTTACTGAAGGGATCATAATGAAGAAATTTCTACCTTACTGAACTACCTAAGAGTTCATAGAGAGGAAATTTCTCCCTTACTGAACGGCCCATTATGAAGAAATTTCTACCTTACTGAACTACCTAAGAGCCCATTGAGAAGCAATTTTTCCCTTACTGAACGCCCAATAATATAGAAATTTCTACCTTACTGAACTACCTAAGAGCCCATAGAGAGGAAATTTCTCCCTTACTGAACGGCCCATTATGAAGAAATTTCTACCTTACTGAACTACCTAAGGGTCCATAGAGAGGAAATTTCTCCCTTACCGAACGGCTCATAATGAAGAAATTTCTACCTTACTGAACTACCTAAGAGAAATTTCTCCATTACTGAACGGGCCATAATGAAGAAATTTCTACCTTACTGAACTACCTAAGAGTCCATAGAGAGGAAATTTCTCCCTTACTGAACGGCCCATTATGAAGAAATTTCTACCTCACTGAACTACCTAAGAGCCCATTGAGAAGCAATTTTTCAATTACTGAACGGCCAATAATGAAGAAATTTCTACCTTACTGAACTACCTAAGAGCCCATAGAGAGGAAATTTTTCCCTTAATAAACGGCTCATAATGAAGAAATTTCTACCCTACTGAACTACCTAAGGGTCCATAGAGAGGAAATTTCTCCCTTACTGAATATGGAAGAAATTTCTACCTTACTGAACTACCTAAGAGCGTATAGAGAGGAAATTTTTCCCTTACTGAACGGTCAATAATAAAGAAATTTCTAGCTTACTGAACTACCTAAGAGCCCATAGAGAGGAAATTACTCCCTTACTATATGAATATAATAATGAAGAAATTTCTACCTTACTGAACTACCTAAGGGTCCATAGAGAGGAAATTTCTCCCTTACTGAACGGCCCATATTGAAGAAATTTCTACCTTACTAAACTACCTAAGAGCCCATAGAGAGGAAATTTTTCCCTTACTGAACGGCCCATAATGAAGAAATTTCTAATTTACTGAACTACCTAAGAGCGTATAGAGAGGAAATTTTTCCCTTACTGAACGGTCAATAATAAAGAAATTTCTAGCTTACTGAACTACCTAAGAGCCCATAGAGAGGAAATTACTCCCTTACTATATGAATATAATAATGAAGAAATTTCTACCTTACTGAACTACCTAAGGGTCCATAGAGAGGAAATTTCTCCCTTACTGAACGGCCCATATTGAAGAAATTTCTACCTTACTGAACTACCTAACAGCCCATAGAGAGGAAATTTCTCCCTTACTGAACGGGCCATAATGAAGAAATTTTTACATTACTAAACTACCTAAGGGAACTTAGAAACAAAATTTCTCCCTTACTGAACGGCCAATAATGAAGAAATCTCTACCTTACTGAACTACCTAAGAGCCCATTGAGAGGCAATTTTTCCCTTACTGAACGCCCCATAATGGAGAAATTTCTACCTTACTGAACTACCTAAGAGATCATAGAGATTAAATTTCTCCCTTACTGAACTGCCCATTATGAAGAAATGTCTACCGTACTGAACTACCTAAGGGTCCATAGAGAGGAAATTTCTCCCTTACCGAACGGCTCATAATGAAGAAATTTCTACCTTACTGAACTACCTATGAGCCCATAGAGAGGAAATTTCTCCCTTACTGAACGGGCCATAATGAAGAAATTTCTACCTTACTGAACTACCTAAGAGTCCATAGAGAGGAAATTTCTCAATTACTGAACGGCCCATTATGAAGAAATTTCTACCTTACTGAACTACCTAAGAGCCCATTGAGAAGCAATTTTTCAATTACTGAACGGCCAATAATGAAGAAATTTCTACCTTACTGAACTACCTAAGAGCCCATAGAGAGGAAATTTTTCCCTTACTAAACGGCTCATAATGAAGAAATTTCTACCCTACTGAACTACCTAAGGGTCCATAGAGAGGAAATTTCTCCCTTACTGAACGGCCCATATGGAAGAAATTTCTACCTTACTGAACTACCTAAGAGCGTATAGAGAGGAAATTTTTCCCTTACTGAACGGTCAATAATAAAGAAATTTCTAGCTTACTGAACTACCTAAGAGCCCATAGAGATTAAATTACTCCCTTACTATATGAATATAATAATGAACAAATTTCTACCTTACTGAACTACCTAAGGGTCCATAGAGAGGAAATTTCTCCCTTACTGAACGGCCCATATTGAAGAAATTTCTACCTTACTGAACTACCTAAGAGCCCATAGAGAGCAAATTTTTCCCTTACTGAACGGCCCATAATGAAGAAATTTCTAATTTACTGAACTACCTAAGAGCCCATAGAGAGGAAATTTTTCCCTTACTGAACGGAAAATAATGAAGAAATTTCTACTTTACCGAACTACCTAAGGGTCCATAGAGAGGAAACTTCTCCCTTAGTGAACGGCTCATAATGAAGAAATTTCTACCCTACTGAGCTACCTATGAGTACAAATTTCTACCTTACTGAACTACCTAAGAGATCAAAGAGATCAAATTTCTCCCTTTACTGAACGGGCCCTAATGAAGAAATTTCTACCTTACTGTACTACCTAAGGGTCCATAGAGAAAAAAATTTTCCCTTACTGAACGGATCATAATGAAGAAATTTCTACTTTACTGACCTACCTAAGAGCCCATAGAGAGGAAATTTCTCCCTTACTGAACTTCCCATAATAAACAAATTTTTACATTACTGAACTACCTAAGGGTCCATAGAGAAAAAAATTTTCCCTTACTGAACGGATCATAATGAAGAAATTTCTACTTTACTGACCTACCTAAGAGCCCATAGAGAGGAAATTTCTCCCTTACTGAACTTCCCATAATAAACAAATTTTTACCTTACTGAACTACCTAAGAGATCAAAGAGATCAAATTTCTCCCTTACTGAACGGGCCCTAATGAAGAAATTTCTACCTTACTGTACTACCTAAGGGTCCATAGAGAAAAAAATTTTCCCTTACTGAACGGATCATAATGAAGAAATTTCTACTTTACTGACTACCTAAGAGCCCATAGAGATGAAATTTCTCCTTACTGAACTACCTGACAGTCTGTAGAGAAGAAATTTCTCATTTACTGAAGGGATCATTAATGATTAAATTTCTACCTTACTGAACTACCTAAGAGCCCATAGGGAAATAATTTCTCCCTTACTGAACGGCCTATAATGAAGAAATTTCTACCTTACTGAACTACCTAAGGGCCCATAGAGAGGAATTTTTTTACTTACGTAACGGCCCATAATGAAGAAATTTCTACCTTACTGGATTACCTTAGAGCCCATAGCGAGGAAATTTTTCCCTAACTCAACTGCACATAATGAAGAAATTTCTACCTTACTGAACTACCTAAGAGCCCATAGAGAGAAAATTTTTCAATTACTGAACGGCCCATAATGAAAAAATTTCTACCTTACTGAAACTACCTAAGAGATCATAGTGAGGAAAATCTTCCCTTACTGAACGGATCATAATGAAGAAATTTCTACTTTACTGACCTACCTAAGAGCCATAGAGAGGAAATTTCTCCCTTACTGAAACTTCCCCATAATAAACAAATTTTTACATTACTGAACTACCTAAGGGAACTTAGAAAGGAAAATTTCTCTCTTACTGAAACGGCCCATAATGAAGAAATTTCTACCTTACTGAACTACCTAAGGGCCCAGAGAGATGAAATTTCTCCTTACTGAACTACCTGACAGTCTGTAGAGAAGAAATTTCTCATTTACTGAAGGGATCATAATGAAGAAATTTCTACCTTACTGAACTACCTAAGGGTCCATAGAGAGGAAATTTCTCCTTTACTGAACGGCCAATAATGAAGAAATTTCTACCTTGCTGAACTACCTAAGATCCCATAGAAAGGAAATTTCTCCCTTATGAAGAAATTTCTACCGTACTGAACTACCTAAGGCCCAGAGGGAGGAAATTTCTCCCTTACTGAACTACCTGACAGTCTGTAGAGAAGAAATTTCTCATTTACTGAAGGGATCATAATGAAGAAATTTCTACCTTACTGAACTACCTAAGAGCCCATAGAGAGGAAATTTCCCCCTTACTGAACGTTCCATAATGCAGAAATTTCTACATTACTGAGCTAAGTAAGAGCCCATAGAGAGGAAATTTCTCCCTTACTGAACGGCTCATAATGAAAAAAATTCTACCTAACTGAACTACCTAAGGGTCCATAGAGAGGAAATTTCTCCATTACTGAACGGCTCATAATGAAGTAATTTCTATCTTACTGAACTACCTATGAGCCCATACAGATGAAATTTCTCCCTACTGAACGGGCCATAATGAAGAAATTTCTACCTTACTGAACTACCTAAGAGCCCATAGAGAGGAAATTTCTCCCTTACTGAACGGGCCATAATGAAGAAATTTCTCTACCTTAATGAACTACCTAAGAGCCCATAGAGAGGAAATTTCTCCCTTACTGAACGGCCCATAATGAAGAAATTTCTACCTTACTGAACTACCTAAGAACCCATAGAGAGGAAATTTCTCCCTTACTTGACGGGCCATAATGAAGAAATTTCTACCTTACTGAACTACCTAAGAGTCCATAGAGAGGAAATTTCTCCCTTACTGAACGGCCCATTATGAAGAAATTTCTACCTTACTGAACTACCTAAGAGCCCATAGAGAGGAAATTTCTCCCTTACTGAACGGGCCATAATGAAGAAATTTCTAAATTACTGAACTACCTAAGGGTCCATAGAGAGGAAATTGCTCGCTTACTGAACGGCCCCATAATGAAGAAATTTCTACCTTACTGAACCACCTAAGAGCCCATAGAGAGGAAATTTCTCCCTTACTGAACGGGCCATAATGAAGAAATTTCTACCTTACTGAACTACCTAAGAGTTCATAGAGAGGAAATTTCTCCCTTACTGAACGGCCCATTATGAAGAAATTTCTACCTTACTGAACTACCTAAGAGCCCATTGAGAAGCAATTTTTCCCTTACTGAACGCCCCATAATATAGAAATTTCTACCTTACTGAACTACCTAAGAGCCCATAGAGAGAAATTTCTCCCTTACTGAACGGCCCATTATGAAGAAATTTCTACCTTACTGAACTACCTAAGGGTCCATAGAGAGGAAATTTCTCCCTTACCGAACGGCTCATAATGAAGAAATTTCTACCTTACTGAACTACCTAAGAGAAATTTCTCCCTTACTGAACGGGATATAATGAAGAAATTTCTACCTTACTGAACTACTAAGAGTCCATAGAGAGGAAATTTCTCCCTTACTGAACCGCCCATTATGAAGAAATTTCTACTTACTGAACTACCTAAGCGCCCATTGAGAAGCAATTTTTCACTTACTGAACGGCCAATAATGAAGAAATTTCTACCTTACTGAACTACCTAAGAGCCCATAGAGAGGAAATTTTTCCCTTACTAAACGGCTCATAATGAAGAAATTTCTACCCTACTGAACTACCTAAGGGT
>CAJMZQ010000052.1:0-12500 GCA_905220385.1 Xylota sylvarum | reverse complement strand
CTAGAAATTTCTTTATTATTAACCGTTTAGTAAGGGAAAAATTTCCTCTCTATGGGCTCTTAGGTAGTTCAGTAAGGTAGAAATTTCTTCAATATGGGCCGTTCAGTAAGGGTGTAATTTCCTCTCTATGGGCTCTTAGGTAGTTCAGTAAGCTAGAAATTTCTTTATTATTAACCGTTTAGTAAGGGAAAAATTTCCTCTCTATGGGGTCTTAGGTAGTTCAGTAAGGTAGAAATTTCTTCAATATGGGCCGTTCAGTAAGGGTGTAATTTTCTCTCTATGGGCTCTTAGGTAGTTCAGTAAGCTAGAAATTTCTTTATTATTAACCGTTCAGTAAGGGAAAAATTTCCTCTCTATGGGCTCTTAGGTAGTTCAGTAAGGTAGAAATTTCTTCAATATGGGCCGTTCAGTAAGGGTGTAATTTCCTCTCTATGGGCTCTTAGGTAGTTCAGTAAGCTAGAAATTTCTTTATTATTAACCGTTCAGTAAGGGAAAAATTTCCTCTCTATATGCTCTTAGGTAGTTCAGTAAGGTAGAAATTTCTTCATAATGGGTCGTTCGGTAAAGGAGAAATTTCCTCTCTATGGACTCTTAGGTAGTTCAGTAAGGTAGAAATTCCTTCATTATTCCCCGTTCAGTAAGGGAGTAATTTCCTCTCTATGTTCTCTTAGGTAGTTCAGTAAGCTAGAAATTTCTTTATTATTGACCGTTCAGTAAGGGAAAAATTTCCTCTCTATGGGCTCTTAGGTAGTTCAGTAAGGTAGAAATTTCTTCAATATGGGCCGTTCAGTAAGGGAGAAATTTCCTCTCTATGGACCCTTATTTAGTTCAGTAAGGTAGAAATTTCTTCATTATTATATTCATACAGTAAGGGAGTAATTTAGTCTCTATGGGCTCTTAGGTAGTTCAGTAAGCTAGAAATTTCTTTATTATTGACCGTTCAGTAAGGGAAAAATTTCCTCTCTATGGGCTCTTAGGTAGTTCAGTAAGGTAGAAATTTCTTCATTATGGACAGTTGAGTTAGGGAGAAATTTCCTCTCTATGGGCTCTTAGGTAGTTCAGTAAGGTAGAAATTTCTTCATTATGAGCCGTTCAGTAAGAGAGAAATTTAATTTCTAATAGCCTTTAGGTAGTTCAGTAATGTAGAAATTTCTTCATTATGGGAAGTTCAGTAAGTTAGAAATTTCCTCTCTAAGGGCCCTTAGGTATATCAGTAAGGTAGAAATTTCTTCATTATGGGCAGTTGAGTTAGGGAGAAATTTCCTCTCTATGGGCTCTTAGGTAGTTCAGTAAGGTAGAAATTTCTTCATTATGGGTCGTTCAGTAAGGGAGAAATTTCCTCTCTATATGCTCTTAGGTAGTTCAGTAAGCTAGAAATTTCTTTATTATTGACCGTTCAGTAAGGGAAAAATTTCCTCTCTGTGTCCTCTTAGGTAGTTCAGTAAGGTAGACATTTCTTCAATATGGGCCGTTCAGTAATGGAGTAATTTCCTCTCTATGGGCTCTTAGGTAGTTCAGTAAGATAGAAATTTCTTCATTATTATATTCATACAGTAAGGGAGTAATTTCCTCTCCATGTTCTCTTAGGTAGTTCAGTAAGCTAGAAATTTCTTTATTATTGACCGTTCAGTAAGGGAAAAATTTCCTCCCTATATGCTCTTAGGTAGTTCAGTAAGGTAGAAATTTCTTCATAATGGGTCGTTCGGTAAAGGAGAAATTTCCTCTCTATGGACTCTTAGGTAGTTCAGTAAGGTAGAAATTCCTTCATTATCCCCCGTTCAGTAAGGGAGTAATTTCCTCTCTATGTTCTCTTAGGTAGTTCAGTAAGCTAGAAATTTCTTTATTATTGACCGTTCAGTAAGGGAAAAATTTCCTCTCTATGGGCTCTTAGGTAGTTCAGTAAGGTAGAAATTTCTTCAATATTATATTCATACAGTAAGGGAGTAATTTCCTCTCCATGTTCTCTTAGGTAGTTCAGTAAGATAGAAATTTCTTCATTATTATATTCATACAGTAAGGGAGTAATTTCCTCTCCATGTTCTCTTAGGTAGTTCAGTAAGGTAGAAATTTCTTCATTATGAGCCGTTCAGTAAGAGAGAAATTTAATTTCTAATAGCCTTTAGGTAGTTCAGTAACGTAGAAATTTCTTCATTATGGGAAGTTCAGTAAGTTAGAAATTTCCTCTCTAAGGGCCCTTAGGTATATCAGTAAGGTAGAAATTTCTTCATTATGGGCAGTTGAGTTAGGGAGAAATTTCCTCTCTATGGGCTCTTAGGTAGTTCAGTAAGGTAGAAATTTCTTCATTATGGGTCGTTCAGTAAGGGAGAAATTTCCTCTCTATATGCTCTTAGGTAGTTCAGTAAGCTAGAAATTTCTTTATTATTGACCGTTCAGTAAGGGAAAAATTTCCTCTCTGTGTCCTCTTAGGTAGTTCAGTAAGGTAGACATTTCTTCAATATGGGCCGTTCAGTAAGGGAGAAATTTCCTCTCTATGGACCCTTAGGTAGTTCAGTAAGGTAGAAATTTCTTCATTATTATATTCATACAGTAATGGAGTAATTTCCTCTCTATGGGCTCTTAGGTAGTTCAGTAAGATAGAAATTTCTTCATTATTATATTCATACAGTAAGGGAGTAATTTCCTCTCCATGTTCTCTTAGGTAGTTCAGTAAGATAGAAATTTCTTCATTATTATATTCATACAGTAAGGGAGTAATTTCCTCTCCATGTTCTCTTAGGTAGTTCAGTAAGGTAGAAATTTCTTCATTATGAGCCGTTCAGTAAGAGAGAAATTTAATTTCTAATAGCCTTTAGGTAGTTCAGTAACGTAGAAATTTCTTCATTATGGGAAGTTCAGTAAGTTAGAAATTTCCTCTCTAAGGGCCCTTAGGTATATCAGTAAGGTAGAAATTTCTTCATTATGGGCAGTTGAGTTAGGGAGAAATTTCCTCTCTATGGGCTCTTAGGTAGTTCAGTAAGGTAGAAATTTCTTCATTATGGGTCGTTCAGTAAGGGAGAAATTTCCTCTCTATATGCTCTTAGGTAGTTCAGTAAGCTAGAAATTTCTTTATTATTGACCGTTCAGTAAGGGAAAAATTTCCTCTCTGTGTCCTCTTAGGTAGTTCAGTAAGGTAGACATTTCTTCAATATGGGCCGTTCAGTAAGGGAGAAATTTCCTCTCTATGGACCCTTAGGTAGTTCAGTAAGGTAGAAATTTCTTCATTATTATATTCATACAGTAATGGAGTAATTTCCTCTCTATGGGCTCTTAGGTAGTTCAGTAAGATAGAAATTTCTTCATTATTATATTCATACAGTAAGGGAGTAATTTCCTCTCCATGTTCTCTTAGGTAGTTCAGTAAGCTAGAAATTTCTTTATTATTGACCGTTCAGTAAGGGAAAAATTTCCTCTCTGTGTCCTCTTAGGTAGTTCAGTAAGGTAGACATTTCTTCAATATGGGCCGTTCAGTAAGGGAGAAATTTCCTCTCTATGGACCCTTAGGTAGTTCAGTAAGGTAGAAATTTCTTCATTATTATATTCATACAGTAATGGAGTAATTTCCTCTCTATGGACCCTTAGGTAGTTCAGTAAGGTAGAAATTTCTTCATTATTATATTCATACAGTAAGGGAGTAATTTCCCCTCTATGGGCTCTTAGGTAGTTCAGTAAGCTAGAAATTTCTTTATTATTGACCGTTCAGTAAGGGAAAAATTTCCTCTCTATGGGCTCTTAGGTAGTTCAGTAAGGTAGAAATTTCTTCATAATGGGTCGTTCAGTAAAGGAGAAATTTCCTCTCTATGGACTCTTAGGTAGTTCAGTAAGGTAGAAATTCCTTTATTATGGCCCGTTCAGTAAGGGAGTAATTTCCTCTCTATGGGCTCTTAGGTAGTTCAGTAAGCTAGAAATTTCTTTATTATTAACCGTTCAGTAAGGGAAAAATTTCCTCTCTATGGGCTCTTAGGTAGTTCAGTAAGGTAGAAATTTCTTCATTATTATATTCATACAGTAAGGGAGTAATTTAGTCTCTATGGGCTCTTAGGTAGTTCAGTAAGCTAGAAATTTCTTTATTATTGACCGTTCAGTAAGGGAAAAATTTCCTCTCTATGGGCTCTTATTTAGTTCAGTAAGGTAGAAATTTCTTCATTATGGACAGTTGAGTTAGGGAGAAATTTCCTCTCTATGGGCTCTTAGGTAGTTCAGTAATTTAGAAATTTCTTCATTATGGGTCGTTCAGTAAGGGAGAAATTTCCTCTCTATGGGCTCTTAGGTAGTTCAGTAAGGTAGAAATTTCTTCAATATGGGCCGTTCAGTAAGGGAGAAATTTCCTCTCTATGGACCCTTATTTAGTTCAGTAAGGTAGAAATTTCTTCATTATTATATTCATACAGTAAGGGAGTAATTTAGTCTCTATGGGCTCTTAGGTAGTTCAGTAAGCTAGAAATTTCTTTATTATTGACCGTTCAGTAAGGGAAAAATTTCCTCTCTATGGGCTCTTAGGTAGTTCAGTAAGGTAGAAATTTCTTCATTATGGACAGTTGAGTTAGGGAGAAATTTCCTCTCTATGGGCTCTTAGGTAGTTCAGTAAGGTAGAAATTTCTTCATTATGAGCCGTTCAGTAAGAGAGAAATTTAATTTCTAATAGCCTTTAGGTAGTTCAGTAACGTAGAAATTTCTTCATTATGGGAAGTTCAGTAAGTTAGAAATTTCCTCTCTAAGGGCCCTTAGGTATATCAGTAAGGTAGAAATTTCTTCATTATGGGCAGTTGAGTTAGGGAGAAATTTCCTCTCTATGGGCTCTTAGGTAGTTCAGTAAGGTAGAAATTTCTTCATTATGGGTCGTTCAGTAAGGGAGAAATTTCCTCTCTATATGCTCTTAGGTAGTTCAGTAAGCTAGAAATTTCTTTATTATTGACCGTTCAGTAAGGGAAAAATTTCCTCTCTGTGTCCTCTTAGGTAGTTCAGTAAGGTAGACATTTCTTCAATATGGGCCGTTCAGTAAGGGAGAAATTTCCTCTCTATGGACCCTTAGGTAGTTCAGTAAGGTAGAAATTTCTTCATTATTATATTCATACAGTAATGGAGTAATTTCCTCTCTATGGGCTCTTAGGTAGTTCAGTAAGATAGAAATTTCTTCATTATTATATTCATACAGTAAGGGAGTAATTTCCTCTCCATGTTCTCTTAGGTAGTTCAGTAAGCTAGAAATTTCTTTATTATTGACCGTTCAGTAAGGGAAAAATTTCCTCCCTATATGCTCTTAGGTAGTTCAGTAAGCTAGAAATTTTTTTATTATTGACCGTTCAGTAAGGGAAAAATTTCCTCTCTATGGGCTCTTAGGTAGTTCAGTAAATTAGAAATTTCTTCATTATGGGCCGTTCAGTAAGGGAAAAATTTCCTCTCTATGGGCTCTTAGGTAGTTCAGGAAGGAAGAAATTTCTTCAATATGGGCCGTTCAGTAAGGGAGAAATTTCCTCTCTATGGACCCTTAGGTAGTTCAGTAAGGTAGAAATTTCTTCATTATGGGCAGTTGAGTTAGGGAGAAATTTCCTCTCTATGGGCTCTTAGGTAGTTCAGTAAGGTAGAAATTTCTTCATTATGGGTCGTTCAGTAAGGGAGAAATTTCCTCTCTATGGGCTCTTAGGTAGTTCAGTAAGGTAGAAATTTCTTCATTATGAGCCGTTCAGTAAGAGAGAAATTTAATTTCTAATAGCCCTTAGGTAGTTCAGTAATGTAGAACTTTCTTCATTATGGGAAGTTCAGTAAGTTAGAAATTTCCTCTCCAAGGGCCCTTAGGTAGGTCAGTAAGGTAGAAATTTCTTCATTATGGGCAGTTGAGTTAGGGAGAAATTTCCTCTCTATGGGCTCTTAGGTAGTTCAGTAAGGTAGAAATTTCTTCATTATGGGTCGTTCAGTAAGGGAGAAATTTCCTCTCTATATGCTCTTAGGTAGTTCAGTAAGCTAGAAATTTCTTTATTATTGACCGTTCAGTAAGGGAAAAATTTCCTCTCTATGTCCTCTTAGGTAGTTCAGTAAGGTAGACATTTCTTCAATATTTGCCGTTCAGTAAGGGAGAAATTTCCTCTCTATGGGCTCTTAGGTAGTTCAGTAAGGTAGAAATTTCTTCATTATTATATTCGTACAGTAATAGATTAATTTCCTCTCTATGGGCTCTTAGGTAGTTCAGTATGGTAGAAATTTCTTCATTATTATATTCATACAGTAAGGGAGTAATTTCCTCTCCATGGGCTCTTAGGTAGTTCAGTAAGCTAGAAATTTCTTTATTATTGACCGTTCAGTAAGGGAAAAATTTCCTCTCTATGGGCTCTTAGGTAGTTCAGTAAGGTAGAAATTTCTTCAATATGGGCCGTTCAGTAAGGGAGAAATTTCATCTCTATGGACCCTTAGGTAGTTCAGTAAGGTAGAAATTTCTTCATTATTATATTCATACAGTAAGGGAGTAATTTCCTCTCTATGGGCTCTTAGGTAGTTCAGTAAGCTAGAAATTTCTTTATTATTGACCGTTCAGTAAGGGAAAAATTTCCTCTCTATATGCTCTTAGGTAGTTCAGTAAGGTAGAAATTTCTTCATTATGGGCCGTTCAGTAAGCGAGCAATTTCCTCTCTATGGACCCTTAGGTAGTTCAGTAAGGTAGAAATTTCTTCATTATAGCCCGTTCAGTAGGGGAGAAATTTCATCTCTATGGGCTCATAGGTAGTTCAGTAAGATAGAAATTACTTCATTATGAGCCGTTCAGTAATGGAGAAATTTCCTCTCTATGGACCCTTAGGTAGTTCAGTTAGGTAGAATTTTTTTTCATTATGAGCCGTTCAGTAATAGAGAAATTTCCTCTCTATGGGCTCTTACTTAGCTCAGTAATGTAGAAATTTCTTCATTATGGAACGTTCAGTAAGGGGGAAATTTCCTCTCTATGGGCTCTTAGGTAGTTCAGTAAGGTAGAAATTTCTTCATTATGATCCCTTCAGTAAATGAGAAATTTCTTCTCTACAGACTGTCAGGTAGTTCAGTAAGCTAGAAATTTCCTCCCTCTGTGCCCTTAGGTAGTTCAGTACGGTAGAAATTTCTTCATAAGGGAGAAATTTCCTTTCTATGGGATCTTAGGTAGTTCAGCAAGGTAGAAATTTCTTCATTATTGGCCGTTCAGTAAAGGAGAAATTTCCTCTCTATGGACCCTTAGGTAGTTCAGTAAGGTAGAAATTTCTTCATTATGATAGCTTCAGTAAATGAGAAATTTCTGCTCTACAGACTGTCAGGTAGTTCAGTAAGGAGAAATTTCCTCTCTCTGGGCCTTTAGGTAGTTCAGTAAGGTAGAAATTTCTTCATTATGGGCCGTTCAGTAAGAGAGAAATTTCCTTTCTAAGGGCCCTTAGGTAGTTCAGTAATGTAAAAATTTGTTCATTATGGGCCGTTCAGTAAGGGAGAAATTTCCTCTCTATGGACCCTTAGGTAGTTCAGTAAGGTAGAAATTTCTTCATTATTATATTCATACAGTAAGGGAGTAATTTTCTCTCTATGGGCGCTTAGGTAGTTCAGTAAGGTAGAAATTTCTTCATTATGTGCAGTTGAGTTAGGGAAAAATTTCCTCGCTATGGGCTCTAATTTAATCCAGTAAGGTAGAAATTTCTTCATTATGGGCCGTTCAGTAAGTAAAAAAATTCCTCTCTATGGGCCCTTAGGTAGTTCAGTAAGGTAGAAATTTCTTCATTATAGGCCGTTCAGTAAGGGAGAAATTACCTCCCTATGGGCTCTTAGGTAGTTCAGTAATTTAGAAATTTCTTCATTATGGGCCGTTCAGAAAGAGAGAAACTTCCTCTCTATGGACCTTTAGGTAGTTCAGCAAGGTAAAAATTTCTTCATTATGGCCCGTCCAGTAAGGGAGAAATTTCCTCTCTATGGGCTCTTAGGTAGTTCAGTAAGAGAGAAATTTCCTCTCTATTGGCTCTTAGGTAGTTCAGCAAGGTAGAAATTTCTTTATTATGGGCCGTTCAGAAAGAGAGAAACTTCCTCTCTATGGACCTTTAGGTAGTTCAGCAAGGTAAAAATTTCTTCATTATGGCCCGTCCAGTAAGTGAGAAATTTCCTCTCTATGGGCTCTTAGGTGGTGGTCAAAGGGTAGTGATGCGGAACATATGGGAACACAAGCGTTCTCGCTTTAGCCTCTCACTATCAACTCCTACTCTACACCTCCACGATGGTGGCTGCTGGGTGCCTAGTACCTCAACTGGAGATTGGGTAACCAACCCCTTTGGAAGGTTGTTGGTGGCAGCGAACGAGAGAGGGGGGAGGAGTGTCTTCTCACTAAGGCACCTTCTCTTGCTTCAGGCGGCGGCGGACGAATTCCCTAGATGGAATCAACGGTGGCGTCAACCAGTTCCAGTTAGGTCGAACTATTAGTGTTATCCCTATATGAGCTGCTTCGACATATTCGAATTCCAGGTCTATAGGGATTTTCAATACTGAGTCAGGGTGTTGGAATAGAGTTGGTGGCGGATGAACCCTTAATGGGCCAACGGCAGCGCTCACATCCCCGAAGCGGGGTACTGACTCCGGAATATCCGGCCCCTTGTCCTAGGGGTTAAAAAAAGGAACTGGTCCTCCAGGTTGGGGGTTGTGCGTCGGGGTAACTTCCCTACCACGTAAAAAAGGCAATAGTTACGACACAACGACAAGCCTCGGATACGGATGATCCCACTGTTGACGACCCCAGCAAACGAAATAAGGACAACGATCTTCGGATCTGCACGTGGAATGTTCGGACCCTTAACAGGCCGCGTGCAGCCGAACAATTAGCAGAGGCCCTAGACTGCTACAACGCAGATATCACCGCCATCCAGGAAGTGCGATGGGATGGCCCGGGCAAAAAGAGGATGAAAAACTGTGACGTATACTACGGTGATTGCTATAGGGAACAGAAACAGCGCTTATTTGGATGTGGGTTCGTCATACGCGGCAGACTTAGGCAAGAAGTCTTGAGCTTTCGACACGTGAGCGAGCGTCTTATGACAATCCGCATCAAGGCTAAATTCGCGAACATAAGCCTAATATGCGCTCATGCCCCCACAGAGGACAAGGATGACGCCACCAAAGAAAGTTTCTACGAGCTCCTCGACAAAACATATGAGCAATGTCCTAAGTATGACGTTAAAATCGTCCTAGGCGATTTTAACGCCAAGATAGGAAAGGAGGACATCTTTGGTAGGACGACTGGAAAGCACAGCCTACACGACACCACGTCTGGCAACGGACTTAGGCTTATTGACTTTGCGGCGGGGCGAAATGTCAGTATAGCAAGCACACGGTTTCCTCATCTCAATATCCACAAGGGGACATGGCGATCTCCTGATCATCAAACGGTCAATCAAATTGACCACATTGCGATCGACGCAAGGCATGCCTCCAGTATTCTGGATGTCCGAACCTTCCGAGCAGCCAACATGGACTCGGATCATTTCCTTGTTGCAGCCAAGGTACGAATGCGGATATCCCAAACGCCACAACTAAGAAGAACTACTGTGAGAAGATTTGACGTCGAAAAGCTGCAATCGCAAGAGATCGCCAGAACCTTCACCGAACGCGAATCCCGAAACCTCTCAACTACTCCTATGCCGCCAGCATCAAGCGCCGAAGACCAGTGGCAACGCTGCCAGCAAGCCATCAGAAGTGCCGCAACTGATGTGCTGGGTTTCACCCGACCATCACCTAGAAACCCCTGGTTTGACGATGAGTGCCGGCAAGCACATGCAGCTAAACAGCAAGCATACAAAGCGGCGCTGCAAAAAAGGACGAGAGCTGCTCGTGAGCTCTACGAGCAGAAGAGACGGGAAGAACATCGGCTTCTCCGAAAGAAGAAAAAAGAGCACGAGAAGCGCGCGATCGAAGATATTGAGAGATTATACTCCAGGAATAATGTACGGAAGTTTTACCAACAGGTAAAAAGAACGTGTCAGGCCAACAAGACCCGTACAGAAGCCTGTAGAGATGAAGAAGGAAATCTCGTAGTAGAGTCACAGTCGGTGCTGAGAATATGGAAAAACTTCTTCTGCAGACTGTATAACGGCGACGAAGACCAACATCCCGCTGTCAGGCAGAATGAACCATTCAACATAGACGATGATAGCCAAAACTTCCGTCCACCTGACCAAAACGAAGTAAGGATAGCAATATCCAAACTTAAGTCCAACAAGGCTGCTGGACCTGACGGCTTACCAGCCGAGCTATTCAAAGCAGCTGGAAATGACCTGGTAGAGAGCATACACCAACTCATTTCTAAAATTTGGTCAGATGAGTGTATGCCTGATGAATGGAATCTCAGCACCGTTTGCCCAATCCACAAGAAAGGAGATCCCCTCAATTGCGCCAATTACAGAGGTATCAGTCTCCTCAACATCGCGTATAAGATCCTATCTGCCATATTGTGTGAACGTCTGAAACCCTTCGTCAACAACCTGATTGGGCCCTATCAGTGTGGTTTCAGACCAGGAAAGTCCACAATCGATCAAATCTTCACACTTCGACAGATCCTGGAAAAAACCCAAGAAGTCCAAATCGATACCCACCATCTTTTTATCGATTTCAAGGCCGCATATGACAGCATTTATAGAGACGAGTTATACAGAGCCATGTCTAGTTTTGGCATCCCTGCCAAACTCGTCAGATTGTGCAGAATGACGATGGAGAATTCTCGCTGCTCCATCAAGGTCGGTAACGATCTCACCGAGACCTTTGATGTCAAAAAAGGTTTTAGACAAGGTGATGCGCTGTCATGTGATTTTTTTAACATCGTTCTTGAAAGAATTGTGCGAAACTCACAAGCCAACACCGGAGGCACAATCTTTCAAAAGTCTGTGCAACTACTAGCGTATGCCGACGATATTGACATTATTGGAAGAACACAGCGTTCGCTAGTATTGAAACAGAAGCGGCCAAAATGGGTTTAACGGTAAACGAGGGCAAAACCAAGTATATGCTGTCAACCAAAAGGGACACGCAACATCGACGAATTGGACAGAACGTCACAATCGACAGCTATAACTTTGAGGTAGTAAGGGACTTTGTCTACCTCGGCTCTGCTATCAATTCTGAAAATAACACCTCAGCAGAAATAAAACGAAGAATAACTCTTGCCAATCGCTGTTTCTTTGGGCTGAGAAGGCAATTGAGTAGTAAGGCCCTATCCCGAACAACTAAGGAGACTCTATATAAGACCTTGATCATCCCAGTCCTGCTTTATGGCGCTGAAGCTTGGACTTTATCAAAAGCGGATGAAGATATCCTCGGTCGTTTCGAGAGAAAAATTCTTCGCAAAATATTCGGTCCCGTTTGCGTTGACGGGCTTTGGAGGAGAAGATTCAACGACGAACTATACGAGCTGTACAGCGACATCGACCTAGTCAAAAAACTGCGCATTAGTCGTTTGAGATGGCTAGGACATGTAGAGCGAATGGACACCAGTGCTCCGGCCCGAAGAGTCTTCGAATCACACCCGGAGGGACAACGCAGCAGAGGAAGACCTCGCCTTAGGTGGCGCGCACAAGTTGAAGGGGACCTGAACAAGCTTGGAGTGCGCAACTGGAGGCAGTTAGCTAAGGACCGAGCTAACTGGAGAGGCTTGTTAGTTGAGGCCCAGGTTCACCCCGAACTGTAGCGCCACCTAAGTAAGTAAGTAAGTATGGGCTCTTAGGTAGTTCAGTAAGGTAGAAATTTCTTCATTATGGGCCGTTCAGAAAGAGAGAAACTTCCTCTCTATGGACCTTTAGGTAGTTCAGCAAGGTAAAAATTTCTTCACTATGGCCCGTCCAGTAAGGGAGAAATTTCCTCTCTATGGGCTCTTAGGTAGTTCAGTAAGAGAGAAATTTCCTCTCTATTGGCTCTTAGGTAGTTCAGCAAGGTAGAAATTTCTTTATTATGGGCCGTTCAGTAAGGGAGAAATTTCCTCTCTATGGGCTCTTAGGTAGTTCAGTAAGGTAGAAATTTCTTCATTATGGGCCGTTCAGAAAGAGAGAAACTTCCTCTCTATGGACCTTTAGGTAGTTCAGCAAGGTAAAAATTTCTTCATTATGGCCCGTCCAGTAAGGGAGAAATTTCCTCTCTATGGGCTCTTAGGTAGTTCAGTAAGAGAGAAATTTCCTCTCTATTGGCTCTTAGGTAGTTCAGCAAGGTAGAAATTTCTTTATTATGGGCCGTTCAGTAAGGGAGAAATTTCCTCTCTATGGGCTCTTAGGTAGTTCAGTAAGGCAGAAATTTCTTCATTATGGGCCGTTCAGTAAGGGAGAAATTTCCTCCCTCTGGGCCCTTAGGTAGTTCGGTAAAGTAGAAATTTCTTCATTATGGTCCGTTCAGTAAGGGAAAATTTTTCTCTCTATGGACCCTTATTTAGTACAGTAAAGTAGAAATTTCTTCATTAATGCCCGTTCAGTAAGGGAGAAATTTGATCTCTATGATCTCTTAGGTAGTTCAGTAAGGTAGAAATTTGGGCTCATAGG
>CAJMZQ010000051.1:5000-20380 GCA_905220385.1 Xylota sylvarum | reverse complement strand
AAGCCTTAGCCTCAGCCTCAGCCTCAGATTTAGCCTCAGCCTCAGCCTCAGCCTCAGCCTCAGCCTCAGCCTCAGCCTCAGCCTCAGCCTCAGCCTCAGCCTCATCCTCATCCTCATCCTCATCCTCATCCTCATCCTCATCCTCATCCTCATCCTCATCCTCATCCTCATCCTCATCTCTCATCCTCATCCTCATCCTCATCCTCATCCTCATCCTCATCCTCATCCTCATCCTCATCCTCATCCTCATCCTCATCCTCATCCTCATCCTCATCCTCAGCCTCTCATCCTCATCCTCATCCTCATCCTCATCCTCATCCTCATCCTCATCCTCATCCTCAGCCTCATCCTCATCCTCATCTCATCCTCATCCTCATCCTCATCCTCATCCTCATCCTCATCCTCATCCTCATCCTTGAAATGAAATGAAAAATAAGAATAAATCCAAACTATAATTTTAGAATTAAACTTTTAGCATTTATTGCATGTATAATTTTTACCACACTTTCACACTTTGAGATCTTGATTAAGAGTGCGAATTTGTTAATTGTAACATTTGACATTGATTAGCAATTAAGGCAGATATATGCGTTGCATTACATTAAGATTTACTTTACGTTACATTTAACATTAAACATGTGTAGATAAAGTAGTTAAACTGTCTATTTAATAAACGTAAATGATAAACTGATTATATGGCATTATTTGAAAAATTAAGTTTATGATGTACGCCAACTTTCTCCCCGGCCGTGAACGAAGTTCACAATGTGATACAGCCTTTAAGTTCAGCAATTTGTTGACTTCATAAATCAGAAAACTTTTACATGGACGTCTTCTCTTTTCTTCCTGGTAGGCCATTATGTTTACGATGACGATGGTTGTTGTTGTCATTGTAATTCCCATTGCTGTGTTGTGTCGTGTTTGTGCCGGGTATTTTTGTCGTGTGCTAATTATTATTTTTACAAACGAAAGTAAAAACATACAGAAAACCTACAATCCGTCTGGAACGGATCGTCTGATACCCTATCCTCCTCTCTATAAAGTGGGCGTGGCCAAATTGCATTTTGTACTCAAATATAGCTATAATGTCGAACGTTTGAGGATGTTACATGCAAAATTTTATCAAAATAGGTTTTTGATGATAACGCCCCCAAAAAGTGGGCGTGGCCAAAACTCTTCTACGGGTGAATTGTATGGAATCTAAATACCCAAATATTTGGTCTTAACAAAATTTTTCGGTTTCATATAATTTAGTGAAGTTATAAAAAAGTAGGCGTGGCAGTGGGCGGATGTAAAAAAATTTTACACTTGTACTGTATCTTTTTCTTGGAAGCCCAGATATGAAATTTAAGCGTCCTAGTTAAAAATTTAAGGCCCAAAAAACGGTTTTGTGATGAAAACGCGCCCAAAAAGTGGGCGTGGCCAAAACTCTTCTACGGGTGAATTGTATGGAATCTAAATATCCAAATATTTGGTCTTAACAAAATTTTTCGGTTTCATATAATTTAGTGAAGTTATAAAAAAGTAGGCGTGGCAGTGGGCGGATGTAAAAAAATTTTACACTTGTACTGTATCTTTTTCTTGGAAGCCCAGATATGAAATTTCAGCGTCCTAGTTAAAAATTTAAGGCCCAAAAATCGGTTTTGTGATGAAAACGCCCCCAAAAAGTGGGCGTGGCCAAAACTTTTGTATGGGTGGATTGTAGGGAATCTAAATGCCTAAATATTTGGTCTTAACAAAATTTTTCGGTTTCATATAATTTAGTGAAGTTATGAAAAAGTGGGCGTGGCAGTAGGCGGATTTCAAAAATTTTTACACTTGTACTGTATCTTTTTCTCCGAAGCCCAGATATGAAATTTCATCGTCCTAGCTCAAAATTTAAGGCCCAAAAAGCGGTGACATACGGACGGACGGACGGACGGACGGTCATCGCTCAATCGATTTCGCTATTGATGCTGATCACGAATATATATACTTTATAGGGTCTATCTCGATTATTTCTCTATGTTACAAACTATGTGTCAAACTTAATACCCTTAGGATAGGGTATAAAAACGAATTAGTGAGGAGTATGCAAACAATTCAGGTGAGTGTTATTAGAATAAAAACATACAGAAAAGCTACAATCCGTCTGGAACGGATCGTATGATACCCTATCCTCCTCTCTATAAAGTGGGCGTGGCCAAATTGCATTTTGTACTCAAATATAGCTATAATGTCGAACGTTTGAGGATGTTACATGTAAAATTTTATCAAAATCGGTTTTTTGATGAAAACGTCCCCAAAAAGTGGGCGTGACCAAAACTGTTCTATGGGTGAATTGTAGGGAATCTGTATACCTAAATATTTGGTCTTAACAAAATTTTTCGGTTTCATATAATTTAGTGAAGTTATAAAAAAGTAGGCGTGGCAGTGGGCGGATGTAAACAAAATTTACACTTCTACTGTATCTTTTCGTCATAAGCCCAGATATGAAATTTCAGCGTCCTAGTTAATAATTTAAGGCCCAAAACTCGGTTTTGTGATGAAAACGCCCCCAAAAAGTGGGCGTGGCCAAAACTTTTGTATGGGTGGATTGTAGGGAATCAGAATGCCTAAATATTTGGTCTTAACAAAATTTTTCGGTTTCATATAATTTAATGAAGTTATGAAAAAGTGGGCGTGGCAGTGGGCGGATGTAAAAAAATTTTACACTTGTACTGTATCTTTTCGTCAGAAGCCCAGATATGAAATTTCAGCGTCCTAGTTAAAAATTTAAGGCCCAAAAATCGGTTTTTTGATGATAACGCCCCCAAAAAGTGGGCGTGGCCAAAATTGTTCTATGGGTGAATTGTAGGGAATCTAAATACCCAAATATTTGGTCTTAACAAAATTTTTCGGTTTCATATAATTTAGTGAAGTTATGAAAAAGTGGGCGTGGCAGTGGGCGGATTTCAAAAATTTTTACACTTGTACTGTATCTTTTTCTCAGAAGCCCAGATATGAAATTTCATCGTCCTAGCTCAAAATTTAAGGCCCAAAAAGCGGTGACATACGGACGGACGGACGGACGGTCATCGCTCAATCGATTTCGCTATTGATGCTGATCACGAATATATATACTTTATAGGGTCTATCTCGATTATTTCTCTATGTTACAAACTATGTGTCAAACTTAATATACCCTTAAGATAGGGTATAAAAAGTGCGTGCAAAAAGAGAAACGGCGACGCGTATGTGTGATTCGATATTGTGATTCGCGACGGTTTGTTTACAAACTGATTTGTGGTGCGTGTGGTAAAAACAGCTACGTACATATGTTCAACTCTGTGTGTAGCTGGTTGAGTAGGGTGTGTAAAAATATCATTACGGTGTATTGTGTAGAGATTAAATTTGTGTGCAATGATATAATTGAACTGTAGATGTTTGTGCGAAGTGTATCATGCGAGTAGTGTAGGGCATACCATGCGAGTGTTGAATGGTGGATTGTGTTGTGTGTAAATGAATATGAATGCATGATATATTTATGTAGATATGTAAGTTGATTAAATGTGTTTATTATGCTTCATGTGATTTGTAAATAAATTCAATTAAAGATTTCATTGTAATTAAATTTATAAAATAAATGAAATATTATTAAAAGTTTTAGAAGTTTTAATGTTTATGTACGTGTTGAATTAAAATTATTTCAATATTTATATTTTTGTTTTGATTATGTGTATGTGGGTGAGTTTTGTTTATTTGCGTTACCGTCGGCTTTTTGATTTCGGTTACTTAGTGATGAATTAGGGTTTTTTTTTTAAATTAAATAATTTCGGTGATTTCATAGGTGTCGTTGATAGGAAGTAAACAAATCTTCGTAATAGGCCGTTTTACTTCTCCATTCGGTGTTTTAAGGGTGACTACCCGAATTAAATCATCTGTCCCTGGATGCGTATCGACGATGCGTGCTAAGTTCCACTTTGCTGGTGGTAAATGGTCGTCTTTTATCAAGACTAGGTCTCCGATCTTGGGCTGATGCTCTACCTTCAACCATTTCGGCCTTTGTTGAAGTCGGGATAGATATTCAGATGACCACTGCTTCCAGAATAATTGTTGCATTTTTTGTATCCGCTGCCATCGTTGTAGATGTCCTACTTGGATGTCTGATAAGTCGGCTTGAGGGATGGCGTTGAGAGCTCGTCCGATGAGGAAGTGCCCGGGAGTGAGTGCTGCGAAATCATGAGGATTATCGGTTATTGGACAAAGAGGCCTCGAATTTAGACATGCTTCCACCTGATGCAGAAACGTGGTGAGTTCCTCGAATGTGTATGAGGTGGTATTTTATCGATTTCACTCCAGCTTTCCAAAGTCCACCGAAGTGTGGGGCAGCAGGAGGAAAAAAATGCCATTGCATACCATCCTTTGAGATCGTTTCCGCAACATCCTTCCAATTGAATTTGGCATCTTCGAGCGACTTCTTCAACACATTGTTGGCTCCGACGAAGGTCGTCCCATTGTCGCTGAACATATGCGAACAGAGTCCTCTTCTGGCAGTGAATCGTCGTAATGCTGCAATGAAAGCTTGCGTGGTTAAATCACTTACCAGCTCAATATGTATGGCCTTGGTAGCCAGGCAAACAAATATGGCGAAGTAAGATTTATACGTTTTGGCGCCTCTACCTTTCCAAGCCTTCACGTCGATTGGTCCTGCGTAGTCTACACCGGAGTGGGTAAATGGCTGAGATACGCGGACCCTTGCAGCTGGTAGGTTGCCCATGAGTTGATGTGACGTTTTTCCTCTGTACCGAAAACATGTGGGGCACTTGTTAATGAATCCTTTAACACAGGTTTTAAACTTCAGGATCCAATACTCGTTCCGCAAATAGTAAAATGGTGATTACCTTCGAGTATTATTGGATGTCGTTGCTCGAATGGAAGCTCAGAGTGTTGCAACCTACTTCCAACTCGCAGGATACCATTGGAGTCAGTAAAAGGGCAAAGGGATTTCAGAGCTTTGAGTTTTGAGTCCTCAGCAAACATGTCCGATTGAGCAAGCTTAGCTATGAGAAGAGTTGCAAAATGAATTTCAACTGGAGAAAGAACCTGCAAATTCCTAGACCCAGGTAATTTTTTTGAATTTGTTATAAATCGCTGACAATATGCAATTATTCTTAGTAGTCTAGTCAACTTAGATTGTTCAGTTATCAAAATCTTAATATCATTTTTTACCTGTGTAACCGTATGCGTTTTGATTGTTCGTTTCTCCTCATCGGTAATTAGACTAGTAGGTTGGTGTGGGCAGTGAAAATCCCAATTCTCTCGAAGAAAGTCTGGTCCATTCCACCAGAGATTGTTGGATCGTAAGGCGGAAGGCATTATTCCCCTTGATGCCAGATCTGCGGGATTCAACTCACTGGGAATATGTTTCCAACTGTTTGGTTTAACAAGTCGTTGAATTTCAGCAACCCGCTTGTTTACGAAGGTGACCCACTTGGTTGGAGGGGCGGAGACCCACGACAAGGTAATTGTCGAGTCAGTCCACGCATACTGCTTTACGTCGTGTAACTCTAAAACTCTGGATGTGTAGTTTAATAATGTTGCAAGGATGACTGCTCCACAGAGTTCGAGTCGTGGAAGAGTTTGTGTTTTTACCGGTGCGACTCTAGTTTTCGAAAGAAGCAAGTGCACGTGGATCTTGTCATGTGAATCGAGAACCCGGAGATAGATCGCTGCACCATATGCCTTCTCGGAAGCGTCACTGAATCCGTGGAGCTCTAGATCCTTATGAGTATCGTGCGTGCGGATCCAACGAGGAATACGAATCCGTTCAAATTGGATCATCCCAATTCAGCTCGCTGCGCCATAGTTGTTGCATCAAGACTTTACCCTTTATGATGCAGGGTGAAATCCATCCGAGAGGGTCAAATAGCTTGGCAATTGTTGAGAGAATGATCCTTTTCGTCGGTTCAACTGCGTCGGATTGAATATTTTGGAACGAAAGACTGTCTTCGATGGGAAACCATTTGATCCCTAAAGCCTTGATATGATCGGGAGAATTCAAAGGCAAAGAAAAATCAACTTCCCGCTGGTCTAAGGGTATCTGATCTAAGACCTTGCTCGAATTACTCGCCCATTTACGCAAGTTAAAACCTCCAGATGACAATAAACTATTGACCTGATGACGCCTAACCAAAGTTTCTTCAACAGTACCAGCTCCAGCAAACAAATCATCAACGTAAACGTCCTCCTTTACCATACGTGCGCCTAAAGGAAAATTGTGTGCTTCATCAGTGGCCAGTTGGTTGAGGGATCGAATCGCAAGATAGGGTGCACATGTTGTACCAAAGGTTACTGTTTGAAGACGATACACCTTGATCGGCTCGTTGTCACCATCACGCCAGAAGATCAATTGGTAGCACGAGTCTTCAGAATTCACAAGGATTTGGCGATACATTTTCTCAATGTCTGCGGTGAAGGTATGTTTGTGTCTTCTCCACCTCAAAACAATGTCGATAATATCCGTTTGTGTTTTAGGTCCAGTCATCAGATGCTGATTCAAGGAAGTCCCGTCCGTTGTTTTGGCAGCAGCATCGAAGACCACCCGGAGTTTTGTTGTGGAACTAGACTCCTTGAAAACCGCATGATGGGGCACAAAATAATGATAAGGAGTCCTAAGTGCAACTTATCAACTTCCTGCATATGGCCTAGTTGTAAGTTTTCCCTTTGTGTAGTGTGGGATTAGTCCGGAACCGTCGTTCCAGTTGAGCAAACCTACGCAAGGCGCCTTCCTTCGAGGATCCAAGCCCAGGCTTGCTCCCTCCTGTAAATGATAATGATACCTCGTATCGTCCATTAGCCAGTCTTCTCGTTTTTGCCTCGAAAAACTCCTCACACGCCATGGTTCATGTGTTTGGTGTTTCGTATAGGGTGCCTCTTCCATCTCCCAAAATCTTTGTAGCTGGCGGTCGACATCCGTTACTTGAAAAAAGCTCCTGATGCTACGACTTGGTTGATGTACCTTACCCATGACTATCCAACCGAGCAAGGTGTTCTGCGCTATCGGCGTCATTTCCTCAGCCCCGCTTATGACTTGAGGCAGGACAACTTCAGAGTAGATATCGTTGCCTAAGAGCAGATCTACTTCATCAGGCTTATAGAAATTTGGGTCAGCTAAAGGCAATCCCTTAAGGTGAATCCAACCGTTTCGTATTAGTTGGCTGACCGGAAGAAGCCCAGTCAGCGTGTCAAATATTAATGCTCGGGTATTGGTCTCATGGTCCATGCATGGGATTCCCATTGCTGAGGATGAAAATTTGTCTGAAATTTTCAACAATATACATACTTTTTCGTTAGCTTTCATATTCACATCCGTTGAAAATTGTATTTTGTATTCATTTTGTTGATTGATTTGTTTTTGTTAATGCATTAGTAAATGAATTAAAATGAAATTATGAATTTAACATACATAGCTCGGTCACTCATTTTTTTTATGATAGTGAGAATATTTATTTAATTTTTTTTTTTTTTTTCTTTGTTGTTTTTTGATAATTTAAGAATGGACAACCCTTACATATTAATAATTTATGTCCTTTTGCGTTTATATAGATATAGATACTCTTTGGCTTCTGTGTTTGTGGAGATTACTTTCTCTGAATTGGTGATGGGTTTATCTAATGTATTTCTTTATAGCTATGACTTTAGATGTAAATCCTGACATTGTTAGGGTCGCTCTTAATGTGATGTGCAGTGCAAATAATGGGCTTAATATTTGCCACACAAATCCCGGTAGCATTCGTTCTAAATACACAGTCTTTTATCAAATGCTCAGCACTTCGAAAATGGATGTGGTTATGGTGTCAGAATCGTGGCTATATAAAGATATTCACTCACAGCTTGTGCACCTGCCTGGTTTCAGCTTGTTTAGAAACGATCGTGTTGATAGGATAGGAGGTGGGGTTTGCATGTACGTTAGGGATAGTTTACCGGCAAAGATTACATACTCTTCAAGTAGGTCGAACATTCAGTTCTTGTGCGTAGAGATCAGTAATAGTAATAGGGAAAAGTGTTTGTTAGTAGTTGTGTATTCTCCACCTTATAATTTTTGCGAAACCAATCTGGAAGAACTTGAGGACACGTTAGAGAAGTTAGGCCCTAAATATAATGACATTGTGATTGACGGCGATTTTAATGTAAACATTTTAGTTTACAATAGTCTGGCAAGACGTTTTCACTTTTTCTGTCGCCGATTGAGTCTTTCCATTATTAATACATGTTGGCCTACTTGTTTTAAATCATCGACGAATCCATCGGTAATTGATATGTTCTTAACAAGTTCGACATTCAAAGTGTTAAAGTATGACCAAGTAAGACCTACATCTGAATTCATTCATGACATTATTTATTGTTCCTTCAAGTTCGACGTAGTTAGGTCAGATAGTGTCAGATATGTGAGCTTCAGGTCGTTTCGTAACATTGATTATGAGGGTCTCCAACGGCACAGTAGTTGCTTAAATTGGAACGATATTTATTATACGCCGGTTGTCGAAAATAAAGTTTCTCTTTTGAATTCTTTAGTCAACTTGCTATACAAAACATATGTTCCTCTGATAACGAAGAGAATTAAGCACCGAACTTGCCCTTGGTTTAATAGTGGAATAAAATTTTTAATAGAAGAGAGAGAGGGTTTTTTTAAAAGATACAAAAGGAATCCATCTGAGTTCAATAGAAGGCAATACTCTTTTGCTCGAAATAAGGTCACGGCTCTAATCCGCTCCTTCAAGCGGTCGTATCTAATAGAAAGACTTGACCCCTCACTTAATTCAAAGCAACTGTGGAAGAATATAAAAGAAGCAGGCATAATTGGAGCTAAAAACTTGTCTAAGTGCTCTTTTAGCCCCGAAGTTATGTTGTCCCACTTTGTCCCTAATTCTACTAGTTCTTCCATGCCCGAAGACACTTCGGACAACCCTAATGCTAATGCGTTCTTTTACTTCAGTTGCATTGATATCGAAGATGTTTTAAATGCCGTTCGTTCTGTCAAGTCTGATACTGTAGGCCCTGACAATATAGCACCTAAGTTTATAAAACTCATTCTGCCTATTATTGTAAGGTATGTACTTCATATTTTTAATGTTTGCATTTTTAGTAGTACTTTTCCGACACAGTGGAAGGCAGCTAAAATTATCCCTGTTCCTAAAAAGGCGTGTCCCTCTAACCCTGCGGATCTCAGACCAATAAGCTTGTTGCCCTATCTATCGAAAGTTTTTGAAAAAATCGTTCAAAGTCAAATGCTTACGTACTTGAATAGCTATAATATGATATCTGCCTGGCAATCTGGATTTCGAAATAAGCATAGCTGTGAATCAGTAGTTATTAAAGTCTCATCAGATTTGCGTATGGAACTGGACTCAGACAAAATCGGTCTATTGGTACTCTTAGACTTTTCAAAGGCTTTCGACTGCATTGATCACTCGATATTAATGTCAAAACTGAAAAATAATTTTAATTTTTCAAGTACTGCTCTTCGTTTGGTACATAACTATCTTAGAGACAGAGTTCAAACAGTCAATACCGATGGTGGTACTTCTAGACCACTTACTGTAAATATAGGAGTTCCACAAGGATCGGTATTGGGACCGCTATTATTTTCATTATATATTGATGATCTACCGGATTCTGTAGTCTCTTGCAATACACATATGTATGCGGACGATGTCTTGATTTACATATGTCGTTCAGTAGGCCTGATGGAGGACTTAGTAGCTAGGATGAATGAAGATCTGGCAAGAATTCAACACTGGTCGGATATCAATATGCTTAAACTTAATCCCTCTAAGACTCTGGCGATGTTATGTTCAAGGAGTGAAGTGAGACCCACAGAATTTCCCCGCATTATTCTTAATGATCAAGTTATTCCATATGTGAATAAAGTGAAGTGCTCCTGATGCTACGACTTGGTTGATGTACCTTACCCATGACTATCCAACCGAGCAAGGTGTTCTGCGCTATCGGCGTCATTTCCTCAGCCCCGCTTATGACTTGAGGCAGGACAACTTCAGAGTAGATATCGTTGCCTAAGAGCAGATCTACTTCATCAGGCTTATAGAAATTTGGGTCAGCTAAAGGCAATCCCTTAAGGTGAATCCAACCGTTTCGTATTAGTTGGCTGACCGGAAGAAGCCCAGTCAGCGTGTCAAATATTAATGCTCGGGTATTGGTCTCATGGTCCATGCATGGGATTCCCATTGCTGAGGATGAAAATTTGTCTGAAATTTTCAACAATATACATACTTTTTCGTTAGCTTTCATATTCACATCCGTTGAAAATTGTATTTTGTATTCATTTTGTTGATTGATTTGTTTTTGTTAATGCATTAGTAAATGAATTAAAATGAAATTATGAATTTAACATACATAGCTCGGTCACTCATTTTTTTTATGATAGTGAGAATATTTATTTAATTTTTTTTTTTTTTTTCTTTGTTGTTTTTTGATAATTTAAGAATGGACAACCCTTACATATTAATAATTTATGTCCTTTTGCGTTTATATAGATATAGATACTCTTTGGCTTCTGTGTTTGTGGAGATTATTTTCTCTGAATTGGTGATGGGTTTATCTAATGTATTTCTTTATAGCTATGACTTTAGATGTAAATCCTGACATTGTTAGGGTCGCTCTTAATGTGATGTGCAGTGCAAATAATGGGCTTAATATTTGCCACACAAATCCCGGTAGCATTCGTTCTAAATACACAGTCTTTTATCAAATGCTCAGCACTTCGAAAATGGATGTGGTTATGGTGTCAGAATCGTGGCTATATAAAGATATTCACTCACAGCTTGTGCACCTGCCTGGTTTCAGCTTGTTTAGAAACGATCGTGTTGATAGGATAGGAGGTGGGGTTTGCATGTACGTTAGGGATAGTTTACCGGCAAAGATTACATACTCTTCAAGTAGGTCGAACATTCAGTTCTTGTGCGTAGAGATCAGTAATAGTAATAGGGAAAAGTGTTTGTTAGTAGTTGTGTATTCTCCACCTTATAATTTTTGCGAAACCAATCTGGAAGAACTTGAGGACACGTTAGAGAAGTTAGGCCCTAAATATAATGACATTGTGATTGACGGCGATTTTAATGTAAACATTTTAGTTTACAATAGTCTGGCAAGACGTTTTCACTTTTTCTGTCGCCGATTGAGTCTTTCCATTATTAATACATGTTGGCCTACTTGTTTTAAATCATCGACGAATCCATCGGTAATTGATATGTTCTTAACAAGTTCGACATTCAAAGTGTTAAAGTATGACCAAGTAAGACCTACATCTGAATTCATTCATGACATTATTTATTGTTCCTTCAAGTTCGACGTAGTTAGGTCAGATAGTGTCAGATATGTGAGCTTCAGGTCGTTTCGTAACATTGATTATGAGGGTCTCCAACGGCAAAGTAGTTGCTTAAATTGGAACGATATTTATTATACGCCGGTTGTCGAAAATAAAGTTTCTCTTTTGAATTCTTTAGTCAACTTGCTATACAACACATATGTTCCTCTGATGACGAAGAGAATTAAGTACCGAACTTGCCCTTGGTTTAATAGTGGAATAAAATTTTTAATAGAAGAGAGAGAGGGTTTTTTTAAAATATACAAAAGGAATCCATCTGAGTTCAATAGAAGGCAATACTCTTTTGCTCGAAATAAGGTCACGGCTCTAATCCGCTCCTTCAAGCGGTCGTATCTAATAGAAAGACTTGACCCCTCACTTAATTCAAAGCAACTGTGGAAGAATATAAAAGAAGCAGGCATAATTGGAGCTAAAAACTTGTCTAAGTGCTCTTTTAGCCGCGAAGTTATGTTGTCCCACTTTGTCCCTAATTCTACTAGTTCTTCCATGCCCGAAGACACTTCGGACAACCCTAATGCTAATGCGTTCTTTTACTTCAGTTGCATTGATATCGAAGATGTTTTAAATGCCGTTCGTTCTGTCAAGTCTGATACTGTAGGCCCTGACAATATAGCACCTAAGTTTATAAAACTCATTCTGCCTATTATTGTAAGGTATGTACTTCATATTTTTAATGTTTGCATTTTTAGTAGTACTTTTCCGACACAGTGGAAGGCAGCTAAAATTATCCCTGTTCCTAAAAAGGCGTGTCCCTCTAACCCTGCGGATCTCAGACCAATAAGCTTGTTGCCCTATCTATCGAAAGTTTTTGAAAAAATCGTTCAAAGTCAAATGCTTACGTACTTGAATAGCTATAATATGATATCTGCCTGGCAATCTGGATTTCGAAATAAGCATAGCTGTGAATCAGTAGTTATTAAAGTCTCATCAGATTTGCGTATGGAACTGGACTCAGACAAAATCGGTCTATTGTTACTCTTAGACTTTTCAAAGGCTTTCGACTGCATTGATCACTCGATCTTAATGTCAAAACTGAAAAATAATTTTAATTTTTCAAGTACTGCTCTTCGTTTGGTACATAACTATCTTAGAGACAGAGTTCAAACAGTCAATACCGATGGTGGTACTTCTAGACCACTTACTGTAAATATAGGAGTTCCACAAGGATCGGTATTGGGACCGCTATTATTTTCATTATATATTAATGATCTACCGGATTCTGTAGTCTCTTGCAATACACATATGTATGCGGACGATGTCTTGATTTACATATGTCGTTCAGTAGGCCTGATGGAGGACTTAGTAGCTAGGATGAATGAAGATCTGGCAAGAATTCAACACTGGTCGGATATCAATATGCTTAAACTTAATCCCTCTAAGACTCTGGCGATGTTATGTTCAAGGAGTGAAGTGAGACCCACAGAATTTCCCCGCATTATTCTTAATGATCAAGTTATTCCATATGTGAATAAAGTGAAGTACCTTGGCTTTACGTTAAACAATAAGTTAAGCTGTTGCGACGCCATCTCGTCAACAATTGGGCGAATCTACTCTGGATTGCGCGGCTTGAGATGCTCTGCCAGCCTCCTTGTCCCGAATATGAAACTGCGGTTAGTTAAAAGCCTTATAATGCCTTTTTTCTTATTCAACTGCTCCGTATATGCCACCCTCGATTACGAATGCAAATATAAATTAAACGTAGCATTCAATGATTGCCTCCGTTTCATTTATAACATACCGAGATATACCAGTGTCTCACATCTTAAAACATCTCTACTGGGAATATGCCTTAATGATTACGTTGACTTCCGTAACTTACTAAAGTTGCATGCCATCATTCATAATAACTGTCCTGTGTATCTGAACGAAATGCTCCGTTTTGCCCAATCCGGTAGGGGTCTACGCCTAATCCTGCCCCGATGTGCACACACCATTGCTGAGCGATCATTCTTTGTCACTGCAATTCGACTATGGAATAGACTTCCGGTTGATTTGCAGAGAAAAAGCTCTTCCACCGAATTTCAGAGGAAGCTTTTTTCGCATTTATCAAGCACCAATTGAAGCCATTTTATATCTATTTTATTTTATATCTATTCTCCATTTTCTGATCCTTATTAATCTAATCTAATTTATAATTGTTTACAAATGCATTTTCCTAATATTAATTAAAATCTTTAAAATCATTAAAATCACATTAATTTAAGTTGCTGAATTCTAGTTAGTGTATAAAGTTATTTATTCTTTTTTCTTTTTTGTTTCTCATTTCTTCTGTTAATATGAACTTGTAAATTCTATCTTGATACTTAATTATAAGATCTTAATATCTAGTAGTATCTTGTTAAACTCTTTTGTTGAATTAATAAATAATAATAATAAATAATAATAATGGTCCGAATATAAAGACCCTAGTGTTAGGTCAACGTAGCCGTGACAAGCTGATCTGCTGACCTTCCCCAACCCTGATACTTCCACGAAGGTGCGTTTGCTCTTTACACCTAAACGCTTTACTGCCCTAGTAGTGATGAAGGTAGCTTCTGAACCTGGATCGATCAACGCTCTTAATGTGTGATCTACTCCTGAAGAAGCCCTGACTTTTATAATAGCTGTTGCCAATAGCACCTCCGTATTGAAATGTGTAGTATGATAGCTATGTGTCATTTGGCCAGATGTGAAGGGTGTAGCATTAGCATTGAAGGTGGATGAATGTGATTGTGTGGGGTTGTTTGTGTGTGGGGTGGTGGTGGTAAAAGAATTAGGTGCTGTTGTGTAGTGTTGTGTGTTATGTGTGTTTGAACATATCTGTGTATGTGTAGGGGGGTTGATATGCAACAGGGAATGGTGCTGGCAGAAGTAGCATCTAATCCTACTGGGACATTGTTGTGTGGCGTGGCTGTATGCTAGACAATTTTCGCATACGCCAATGTTTTTGACTGCCCTTCTGCGTGAAGCGATGTCCAGCTTTAAGAAGCGGTTGCACGTTCGCAAAGAATGCGCATCTTTATTGCACAACTTGCAGCTAAACTGACCGTTTTTGCCACTGACACTTTAGTGACCTTGTTGGGTCTTGCATCTAATTGTTGACCTACTGCTTCCAGTGTCCTGAATCTCGCTTCTAAGAACTCGCAAAAATCTTTAAAAAGGGGTAAATCTTTACTAGTCCCTAGCCTTTCCTCCCAAAGTTGTTGCGTAATAGTGGGGAGTTTCTTCACCATACAGAATATTAGAATAATATCCCAATATTCCACAGGTACTTCAAGATTTTTGAGAGAATGGCAACACTCCACAGATGTATCTAAGAGCTTTTTAAGGGATGCAGCAGTCTCATGCAAAATTGTTTCTTGCCCAAAAAATATTTTAAGCTGTGCATTTACGAGCACACGCTTATGGTCATAACGCGATGTGAGGATTTCCCACGCTGGCCCATAATTCCCCTTATCTATAACTAGATGTTGCAGAAGACGCTCAGCCTCATCCCGCAGACTGGATTTTAGATAATGCAACTTTTCTACTTTTGACAATGCCTTATTTGTATGAATAAGAGACACGAAAAGGTCGTGAAAGGATCTCTAGCTTTCGTAATCTCCAGTAAAGACTGGTAAATTTATTTTTGGTAAACGAATAATATTCTTATCACTAGAAGTACTAAACGTAGCACTTACCGGATCTTCAGCTGTTTGGAATTTATCCAGGTTGTCCAATAGTGCTGTTTTGTAGTCGAAGTAAGTCTCCTTGATTTTATCAAAAATGTCCTCTAATTCTTGCTCCTTTCCAGCTTCAGTCAAGGTTATTCCATCGTTGTTGTGTTTGGTACTTGCTTTAAAATTTTCTTCCAGCGTAGAAATCCTATTACATATATAGTTTTTCGATCTATCCTTAGGAGATCGCTTGCCGAAGTTCTCGAAATCCTTTGTGATTTGCTTTAGCAAATTCTTTTGGAGCTTGAGGGCTGAGCTCATGTTGGAAAAAAATACTCGTAAGAGAAAAAAAAAATCAAATTGAGTGGTATTTCAACTTA
>CAJMZQ010000050.1:2500-22500 GCA_905220385.1 Xylota sylvarum | reverse complement strand
ATCCTCATCCTCATCCTCATCCTCATCCTCATCCTCATCCTCATCCTCATCTCATCCTCATCCTCATCCTCATCCTCATCCTCATCCTCATCCTCATCCTCATCCTCATCCTCATCCTCATCCTCATCCTCATCCTCATCCTCATCCTCATCTCATCCTCATCCTCATCCTCATCCTCATCCTCATCCTCATCCTCATCCTCATCCTCATCCTCATCCTCATCCTCATCCTCATCCTCATCCTCATCCTCATCCTCATCCTCATCCTCATCCTCATCCTCATCCTCATCCTCATCCTCATCCTCATCCTCATCCTCATCCTCATCCTCATCCTCATCCTCATCCTCATCCTCATCCTCATCCTCATCCTCATCCTCACATCCTCATCCTCATCCTCATCCTCATCCTCATCCTCATCCTCATCCTCCATCCACATCCCAATCCACATCCTCATCCTCATCCTCATCCTCATCCTCATCCTCATCCTCATCCTCATCCTCATCCTCATCCTCATCCTCATCCTCATCCTCATCCTCATCCTCATCCTCATCCTCATCCTCATCCTCATCCTCATCCTCATCCTCATCCTCATCCTCATCCTCATCCTCATCCTCATCCTCATCCTCATCCTCATCCTCATCCTCATCCTCATCCTCATCCTCATCCTCATCCTCATCCTCATCCTCATCCTCATCCTCATCCTCATCCTCATCCTCATCCTCATCCTCATCCTCATCCTCATCCTCATCCTCATCCTCATCCTCATCCTCATCCTCATCCTCATCCTCATCCTCATCCTCATCCTCATCCTCATCCTCATCCTCATCCTCATCCTCATCCTCATCCTCATCCTCATCCTCATCCTCATCCTCATCCTCATCCTCATCCTCATCCTCATCCTCATCCTCATCCTCATCCTCATCCTCATCCTCATCCTCATCCTCATCCTCATCCTCATCCTCATCCTCATCCTCATCCTCATCCTCATCCTCATCCTCATCCTCATCCTCATCCTCATCCTCATCCTCATCCTCATCCTCATCCTCATCCTCATCCTCATCCTCATCCTCATCCTCATCCTCATCCTCATCCTCATCCTCATCCTCATCCTCATCCTCATCCTCATCCTCATCCTCATCCTCATCCTCATCTTCATCCTCATCCTCATCCTCATCCTCATCCTCATCCTCATCCTCATCCTCATCCTCATCCTCACATCCTCATCCTCATCCTCACATCTTCATTCTCAGTCTCATCCTCATCCTCATCCACATCCCCATCCACATCCCAATCCACATCCACATCCTCATCCTCATCCTCATCCTCATCCTCATCCTCATCCTCATCCTCATCCTCATCCTCATCCTCATCCTCATCCTCATCCTCATCCTCATCCTCATCCTCATCCTCATCCTCATCCTCATCCGCATCCTCATCCTCATCCTCATCCTCATCCTCATCCTCATCCTCATCCTCATCCTCATCCTCATCCTCATCCTCATCCTCATCCTCATCCTCATCCTCATCCTCATCCTCATCCTCATCCTCATCCTCATCCTCATCCTCATCCTCATCCTCATCCTCATCCTCATCCTCATCCTCATCCTCATCCTCATCCTCATCCTCATCCTCATCCTCATCCTCATCCTCATCCTCATCCTCATCCTCATCCTCATCCTCATCCTCATCCTCATCCTCATCCTCATCCTCATCCTCATCCTCATCCTCATCCTCATCCTCATCCTCATCCTCATCCTCATCCTCATCCTCATCCTCATCCTCATCCTCATCTTCATCCTCATTTTGATCCTCATCCTTCATGAGTGAGCTTTCTAGAATGCGAAACGGTAGAATACCTTACATCCATATGTATGTATGTATGTACATAGGCATAAAAAGTGTTCAAATGTGCCTGTGAGCAATGGGCGTGGCACTTTTGAAGATAGTTTCTTTCTAAAGCCGTTTACTGAATACTTTCTTAACGCCGCGCTGTAGGAACATGTGATTTGGAACTATTCTTCAAATTAATCATCCTTAATACTACTCCTTGTAATCATTCGGATAGATAGTGTTCTGAGTGCGCCTTTTCAACGCACCACCTATTATATCATCTTCATATTATTATGCCTATTACTATTATAAGTTACAACAATTACAGACAAATGTAAAGCCAAGCAATGAACTTACAGTGTACGTATACATCAAATCGCTTGCTCACAGATGGTGGAACTCCATTAGAAGCAATGCATAAATATCCACCCATATCAGTCCGCTGAGCATTTGTAAGAATAAGTTTTGCACCTTCAACGGATTTCACCACTGGAAAGAAAAAAGATTTATTAAGTCACCAAAAGAATCTAACACTGAACGGGTAATCATGCTCTTTGTTAAACTACGTAAAATTATAAAATATGTGTGTGTGTACTCTTGTGTAGTATACATATGCACTACCATATGAAAAAAAAAAGGACAATGGCATTCATAATTCACACGATTGCTTCAGTTTCTGTTTGTTGAAATCGAAACATAATGAGATTTGCTTAATTTTACTTAAAATAACAAAATTTGCTAGATAACAAGAGTAAAAGAAATAACATACATACATACACATATCTTACATGAAAGATTATGTATTTCTATATTCGAAATATTTTACCTCGTTTTTCTCTGTTCTCGGCTCTTAAAACAATGTTCTTTCCCCCTTCACGTCTCCATAACACTTTTGGTTCTGGAACGCCAGTTGCATTGCACTGTAATTGAATAGTTCCACCTTCGTTGCTTACGCCTAAGAAGGCTTCTGTTGGACCGGGTTGATTTAGTATATCAGGAGGTACGACAACTTCAAGGTAGCCGGACTAATAATTTACAAAAAGATAGTATGAAAAGTAATTAAATAGTATATGTATTGAGTTTGACTTTATTGATTTAAAGTTAAAGTTCATGACTGGGTTTGTACATACGTGCATACATACATGAACATAAATATCCTTATTCGATGGCAATTGTTTCAATTTTCAAATATAAGCAAAATCGTTAGAACAACACAATTTTAAAAGAAGAAGAAATTGATTCAAAAACAAAAATAATATTTAGTCAATACTTATTTCATATAAATAACCACATAAATCCGCTAGCTTCGATAACATAATGCCTGTTATGTTACAGAAATTGTATGACATATGTAGTAGTTCTCTGGCTAGTATTGATTTATATAATAGTAGCGGTATATTTTCTCGTCCCCCAACCTTGGAAATGGATCCGAGTTGTTTTCGGGTCCCGAAAGTAGGCCGCCATATAGTGCGTACAGTTGATAAAAAAACATTTTCCTACAAAGAATTACTCTCGAAATATAAAAAGTCCTTTTAACATTCACATTCACACTGAAGCTATTCAAGAACCTCTTGCCGAGCTGTACGTAGAGGAGTAGTAGGGTAGTATCCATGCTAAGAGCTCGAATTATTCCAGTCAACCCTAGTAAACAACTGTACTCCTTCTTGGTGGAGTGGCTGTCCGGCTGCTGCTTCACCTTTCTCTGACTTGCTGACGTCCAGCACTGCTAGTTTTACCACTGGTTGCTCATAAGTAAATTCCGGTTGCGGTTCTCACTGCAACTCTCCTCCTTCGCCTTGATCGTGCTGATTATAATTCCCTTCGTCCAGGAACCATTTGGCAAATTCTCATCCACCAAGATCACCAAGATCACCACGTCGCCGTTATCGATATTTTTTACCTGTTAAAACCACTTAATTCTTCTCGTTTGTGTTGGTAAATAGTCTCTTATCCAACACCTCTAAAACATGTTAGAAAGCTGAGGCACTTGTTGGCTAAACTCTCAAAGCTGTTTGCTACCACTTGATGAACCAACCAAGAAATGGTTAGGTGTTTTTCGCTTCAAGGTCGTCTGAAGGCACGGATACGTGCGTTATACGTGAATTTATGATTGCTTCTACTCGTTGAAGATCGTCCGTTGATAAAGTTCTTCTTTCTTTGTAAGAATGGTACCTTTGTCAATCCTGTCGCCTCGTCAACGACATTCATTTTTGTGGGAACCCACCTCTATTCCTGATTAGCGTTTCCCAAGAGTACTCCAACTCAGAACATTACAAATGGTTTGAACCTCTTAGCGTCAGTTTACAGCCAGGACAGGACATTTCTAGAATCTCTTTATTATGGCACTGACGATTTGGGATCCCATCAGCGCTGTCTGTAACTCTGAAAGCGGAATTGACAGTGGCTTTAGGGGAGCCACTTTACTCCTGGCGTTGACTAATGCACAAACCACTTACTGCTCGTTCTAGAATCGCTCCTACCTCTGCCATCGCTTCATCACTACCATCCACAAAGGTATAGAGTTGGACCTGCAACATCCTGCTAAAACCGTAGGTAACATCGTAGAACACGAACCTCTTCCACATTTGGCAACAGACAACATTCTTCTCATTTTTTTTATATATTATTTGGGATTACTTCACCCCAAGCAAGACCCGACTTTCAGACTTCATAACATTTTGAGCTTGACCAAATAGAATCACAGGAATCCTAGAGGTTCATAGATGGACATTATTATCATTGACATATATCATGACAATCGTTTTCCGCTCAGAACATCCTCGTGCGCTTTATTGAATTGAAGCGAAAAAGTGAAGATGTCTTCTTTTGTGTTCCACCAGAGTGCCAGAACTTTCGTGGTGCAATTCACCTCCTTCGGATTCCCTTCGCTGTAATATCAGGCTGATCAAGAACTCTCAGAACTTCCAGTTTGATAACCAGTTTCTGATGTTGAAAGCAGCTTTGGGGTGCGCATACTACACATCCTTTGCCAGTTGGATAGCCTCCTCAATTGTATCGGCACTATCCACCAGATCGTCTACATAGTGGTCCTGGATTATCGCTTCAGCTTTTCAGGGAAAATCATTGGCGAACTCCATTGCATTCGTATTCTTCACGTGCTGTGCAGTGCTTGCCGAACACGTACATAGCTCCAAATATTAACACCTGCATCACGTAGACATCTGGTTGACGATCTGTCTCGCCAAAGCCCCACAAGAACCTTTAGAACTGTTGATCCTCCTTTCGCAAGGGCTATTCGATGTATCCGGAAAGCTTGAAGGACATCTGTGAGGACTCTCAGTTCGTCTGGACCTTTCAAAAGCACGCTGTTCAATGATACACCCTGTGTAAAAGCAGCAACATCCCATACCAATCTCAAATTTCCCGACTTATTGGGATTCTTTACGAGGAACGTGAGCAAATACCACATCCTGGATTGCAGATCGTCGCACTCTGGCAGTGTGAATTTTCTGGAGCAACTTTCGCCAACAGATCATCGATCTACTCGTTGATTGTTTGAAACAGAGAAAGGTGAAGTGACATATTCTATTCGTATATCCTTCTCGGTCTTTCTGTGGTAGTACGATTCGCTTATTAATTATTTAACCCGATGAGAATACCACACTGCGAATTTTTGTATGAGTGGAGTGGCAAAGCGCACAGATGTAGTTACTTTGATCGTATCTTCTCCAGCTTTACCGATTACACAGGCAAAGAGAGCTTTGGTACTGTTCGGTTATCCTGTAACCAGTACTTTATTGGATGGTGACTGTCAGTCCTTGCAGATATTTCTATCGGAACCACCTTTAAATGTTCATCGAGGCGAGTTGTATCCGCAGCCCACTTGAGGCACGTCTAATCCCAAACTGTCTCCTAAGGCCTCTTCAACCAGTGTCATTGAAGAACTATTTTCCAGAAAGGCATACGTTTGAATGGATCTACCTCTGTCACGTAGTACTGCTGGCACTGTACTGAAGAGCGTACTAATTCCACCTACCTGTCGATGTGTATTACAGCTTATTCCAACAACTGGTGTTTGTTTTTTTGTGCAGCAAGGAATGATGTGCATACTTTGACTTCGTAAGTTCGTCCAACTCGACATCTGAACCTCTTTGGATGCTCCCACTTCTTGTTGAGAGTGAGCTGCTTGAACCTATCACACTCTACCAACTTGTGGACATGTAACATCCATTACCTTGATCAGGAGTAGTCCACTCGGAATTTTGGCCTTCCGAGGGAGCATGAATGAATGGGTTCCGCTTTTCATTTCTTCTATGAATGATGCTTACTGCCTCAGCCATCTTGTATAACCATTCCCTGAATGCTGTCAAATTCTGCTCCTTCGAACCACTCATCGCCCAATTTAAACCAACTGTGGGTGGTAGCTTATCCACTAATTCCTGGAGTAAAGTCGAGTTGTTTAGGTGGTTGGTAACCACTGACTCTTCCATGGTACTGTGTAAATTAGGCACAGACAGATCAAACCTTATTATTGCGTCTAATCGGTGTACTCTCAGTGGTGGTTCTGATCGGATATTCTTAAGCAGCATCTGCACAATGTATGCTCTGAATGCTCGACGGCAGCAGTAGACGAAATCTCACTGCTTGTAACACCTTGCCTTTTGGCGCCCTTTGCAAACGCCATAAGTTTTCTTCTTCCAAGAAACCATACAGGTTAGTGGTGTTCTCGTAACTGCGTATAAATAGCGGCCACTACTCAGCTCTGTACATTACCCGAACATCCTCCACAATCCGACCAGTTTGTTACAGAGATCAGTTGCCTGTACCAGTACCTACAGAGTCCTGGCGTTGGAATGTAAGTTAGAGGATAGAACAAAGTCATCCAGATATTTTGTAGAAGTAACTCGAGCATCCCATAAAATAATTTAGGGCGAGTAATGACTTGGTCTGTGATCTCAAGCAGAGCTGTTAGCTTAGAAAATGCAATTTAAAAATATTAGCAGACTATTACTGGACACTCAAGAGTAGTAGTTCCACAAAATAAATATAGAAAAAAGTCAAGTCATGTCAAAGATGGACAATTTCGAATATCTACAGATCTGAAGTCAGTAGAAAAATAGTATAAGAATAACCCTATTTGAAACATGTTCATTGCAAAACTTTGTTTTCGTTAATCAGTGAAAGCTACAATCCATCTGGGACAGATCACTTGATACCTTTTTATTCTTTCTTTGAATCAGCCTTCATAAATTGGGCGTGGCGTACTAAGTTTTTGGATAGAGATACAATTTTTTTCTTGAAACATTCGCGGATATTTTCGGTCGCTTTCGACAAAGTGCTTTAGCACCAAGTAGGAATGAGATGATTAAGGTCTTAATTATTGGCTCCTTAGTTGCTCGGGATTGGGCCTTTACTACTCAAACTCCTTGCCAGCACAAAGCAACAGCGATTGGCAAGAGTTATTCTTCGTGTGATATGATGTTATTATTTTTTTATTTTTTTTGATGTGATGTTATTTTTAGAAAAAGTTTTTTACTCGCTCTTGTTTATCATTTTTTTTTTGACAGCATGTACATACATACTTGGTTTTACAAATATAAACCCAGGGCTAACTTCTGACAAACATTCGTGTTCTGAGTGTTATATTCTTCTCACGAATGGTAGAGGGCCTACGTTTAGTGGCGTGTCCGAAGGGCAATTTTTTTTTTGGATTTTCTTTGAATCGAACCTAGAACCTTCACTCATTAGTCCGGCGGACTAATCACTGAGACGTGACGACGTCCACATGGTAATTTTGCCCTTCTTAAACCTTCATCACATTTTTACTACGAATTTCGTATAATCCAGTCAAGTACCTACTATGGTAAGTAAATTACATGATAGCGCCTGAACTTGTCTAGATCCTTTTGAGACGTCGTCTTGATGGAGAAGCGAGCATTTTATATCGCCATTCTGCATATATGAATGAGTTTAGCATTGATGCCAAAACTGTGCAGGCAGCTCATCTCCGCACATGACGATTACGCCGAGCCGTCGTCATGCATTCAAATCGATAAAAAAAAGACAACACCAACAGCGGCAATGGAATATACTGTGGCAGTCTGGCGGCTAAAACCGCTGTAAGGCTGAGAGAAGGCCGAATGTGGTTATCGAGCCTGTACGGCCATGCCTCAATTTTGTCCCGATGGGGATCCACCAACTGTTTGTCAGAAACTGATCACATGACCCCCACGCTAGTTTTTGAAAGGAGATTCGCTATAAGAATTTCTGACAGAATGTACTGGAAGCGCCGAAGAACCATGAAGAAGAAGGAGTTGGCGTTCTATACCGACGGTTCTAAGATGGACGTTGGCACGGGAGCCGGAGTTTATTGTGAGGCCTTGGGACTAAACAACTCCTTTAGAATAAATGATGATTGCAGCGTCTTTCAGGCAGAAGTCACAGCCATCATACAGGCTGCTAAGATTATAAGCGAGAGCAATATCGTTGGCAGAACGATTACTGTGTATGCATACAGCCAGGCAGCCGTTAAGGCTCTGGACTCCGCTATAATCAGATCAAGACTTGTGAAGATCTGCAAATCGCTCTTGAATGAGATATCTAGAGCTAATGCGGTGACCATCTGTTGGGTGCCAGGGCATATGGATATCGTAGGAAACGAAAGGGCTGACGAACTTGCTAGGAAAGGGTCGGCGCTGCACCTATCGCGGGCTCTCCCTTTTGCAGTGACCCCAATCAGTTCCTTACAGAAGAAAATAGAGGATGAAGCCATCGGTCGAGCAAATAGTCGCTGGGTTCATCTGGAAACATGCGCTACAGACAGTGCCCTATGGCCGGGTATCAGCAAGAACAGATCAACTTCTCTGGTGAAACTGAGTCGTTATAAAACACGGGTCGTTTCAGGGATAATTACTAGTCATTGTGCCATTGGTGTCCACGCGGAGCGACTCGGTGTACTACATAATGACTTCTGTAGAAGTTGCAGGGACGAAGAAGAAATTGAATCAGTTCGTCACCTGCTGTGTGACTGTCCTGCCCTATCCGTCAGAAGAATGAGGACTCTTGGATTTGGAGGACTTGGGTAACGTAGAACTGACGGACCTCCTGAAATTCATATCATTATCTGGGTGGTTCCAATAGCGGACTTTATAGCTTTCCGGGGTTAAATGATTGGGCACAATGGACCCTTTTTGTGGTCTAAGTGACCAGTGACATTGTCACAAGGCACCCATCTACCTAACCAAACCTAACCTAACTGATGATTCAAATTTGACTTTACTATGCTAAAGAAGTAAAAAAAAAGTAGCTGCAACAATTCTGTCTGTCAATATTCTTGACTGCAGTCTCAACGGCTGGATGGATTTGCTTCAAACTTCATATCTGTACGGTGCAGGATCACAATTTGAAACAAAATCGGAACATTTATTTCGATTCATTCACATGAGTGTGTGTGTAAAGTACCACGCCCACTTTGTGGAGTGTGTAAATAAAACGTCAAATCTCCCAGATAACATCAGTTCAATGTTATCGTTACAATTCCATCACAAATGCAGAATACCACGGACACTTTTGTATTTATCATAATGTATGTATAAGAACAGCAAGACTTGAATTATTGCAATTCTTAAAAATTCGTAAACGCATGTATGTACAAACCAGTTTTACACTTTATTCATACAAAAATTAGAAGCATTAATAATAATAATTTTGACTGTACATACCAAGCTTTTCATTGGATCCGTATTTAACTGACACATATAGCTGCCTGAATCATTAAGTTGTACATGTGATATAAGAAGCTTCCAGGTATTGTGTCCATTATGAGTTACTGATAATCTGGGATTTAAAGATACCATGTGGGTATGTATTCCAAGAATTGCTTTTGAGTCCGACTTTATCCACGCGACCTGAAAATTAATAAAATTCGTTATTTTCCTTCAAACGATTTGTTTTATCTAAAATAGTTATTACTAAGATGATTGCTTGAAACACTTTACAATAAGTTTAAGAGAGTTTTAATCCGTCTACTCTGATTATATATGTATGTATTTAAAACATATAGAAAAAGAAAAGACGCTCTATGTCCATTCGCTCGATGTGTCCGAGCCAGCGCAGTCGACGTGTTTTGGGTTTTTGAACTAAAGGGTTTTCCAATAAGGAATTGACAACTTTTTTTTTAAATAAAACGCAAACCATTTGAGATAAACATTTCAAAAACTTTATTATCGGCTTGAAGTACAATCAAAACATTTATGAATGGAACTCGACTTTGGTCATATGGCCACCGCGAGCACGTTTGAAGCGGTCGATTCGTTGGACCCAATTTTCAACGACTCGGCCACACATTTCGGCCGGAACGGCCGCTTTTTCGCGTTCAATGTTGGCTCTTAGCTCTTCCAACGTCGTCGGCTTGTTGGCATAAACCAATGACTTAACGTAGCCCCACAGAAAATACTCCAGCGGCGTTAAATCGCTCGAACGAGGCGGCCAATCGACTGGCCCATTTCTTGAGATAACACGCTCACCATACTTACTCTTCGATAAATCGATTGTGCGGCTTGTGGCACCATCCTGTTGAAACCACATGTCGTCTAAGTCCATATCTATCAATTCGGGCCAAAAATAATCGGTGATCGGTAACGTGACGATCGTTATTGTCGACGAAAAAATATGGCCCAATAACGCCGCCGGCATGCAAACCGCACAGTTAATTTTTGTGGATGGACATGACGCATATTTTGCTTATTGATGAACCCATTGAGCCAAAAATGAGTTTCTCCACTGAAGATGATTTTGCGATGAAATTCATCATCTTCGCGCATCTTCTCCAGAACCCAATCGGAGAACGTATGTCGCTTCAAATGGTCCATCGGCTTCAATTCTTGAGTCAGCTTGATCTTGTATGGGTGTAAACCAAGATCCTTACGCAAAATACGCCATAATGTGGTCTGAGCGATGCCCAATTCTTGAGAATTGACTGATTTGGATCGTTTGCTACGGACGCCTGAACGGCAGCGATATTTTCGACACTTCGACCAAGCCGCTGTCTCACTGACACGGCAACATCACACAACGAATATGTAGACTCAAATTTTTGCACTAAACTTGTTATTGCCTGTCTACTAGGGCGAGAATTACGACCGAAAATTGGAGTCAACGCTCTTAAAGTTGCAGTCACCGACTTACTTGTACTTTACCATGATGAAAATGTTGAGTTTACGGAATAAATTGACAGTGACAGTTTGATGATTAGTGAAAGAGTGCGTTCACAAATTAAATTCAAAGTTGTCAAGTCCCTATTGAAAAACCCTTTATATCCACAGTTTGATACAGCTCATAGAGTTCGCGGTTGTATCTTCTGCTACATTCGCCCTCCTCGCATACGGGACCGAATATTCGAGGAAGAATTTTTCTCTTGCAAGTGCTCAATAGCTGCTCTGATCTCCGGCTTATTGTCCAGGACTCGGCTCCATATAGCTGAACTGGCAGGATCAAAACTTTGTAGAGCATGTATTTTTTCTTCCGAGTTAGAAGTTAGTTTTGAACGCATTTCTTTCGCCAAACCGAAGTAACAGCGGTTTCCTATGGTAAGTCTTCGCTGAATCTCCACTTATGTGTCATTCGTGGAATTGATATTTACTCCAAGGTAGGTAAACTCCTTAGCCACTTCGAAGTTACTGTTGCCAACAGTGACGTTTTGTCGTAGGTGGTGGACAGATCCTTCCTTGTTTATACCCTTTACATTACTTACGTACATTAAGTTTGTAACATAGAGAAATAATCGAGATAAACCCTATAAAGTATGGCGCAGGGACATAAGTCCCCGGGACATAAGACCCAAACTTTTTTTTCGGGACTTATGTCCCACTCCATCGGGACATAAGTCCCAAATCGAATTAGGGATCAAAAAATGTTGGGTCTTATGTCCCACCTAACATATTTGTTTTTAAATAAGCTTAGAGAATTCAAATGCCCAGAAGAGCATGGAACAAGTAAGTGCATGGCTAGGCTACATTAGGCAAATTTAGCTTGATGTCATTTATGTATATGCAAAAGTGGAATATCTATGGGGGGGCATGCTACCCCCCCTGCTTGGGGTCACTGTTGGATTTGGGGTAAGTGCGAGGTTGAGGATCCATGCGAAATATGCGAAATATGGATATAAAGGAAGTTTGCATATACCCAACCTCGCACCTATCCCAAATCCAACAGCGACCCCAAGTAGGGGTGGGACATAAGTCCCTAATTCAATTTGGGTCTTATGTCCCAGTTAAGTGGGACTTATGTCCCTGCACCATAAGGTATACATATATATTCGTGATCAGTATCAATAGCCTTATTCCATATGTCACCGCGTTTTGGGCCTTAAATTTTGAGCTAGGAAGATGAAATTTCATATCCGGACTTTTGAGAAAAACATGCAGTAGAAATGCAAATTTTTTTCTAAATCGGCCGCTGAAACGCCCATTTTTTCATAACTTAACTATTTTACATGAAATCGAAAAATATTGCTAAGACCTAATATATGTATATTTATTTGAGGGAGATTTCATCAAAAAACCGATTTCGATGAAATTTTGCATGTAACAGCCTCAAACGTAGGAAGTTATCATTGTAATTCGAGGAAAAAAATGCAATATGCCACGCCCACTTTATTAGGGCTGCATAGATAGGGAGATAGGGTATCAGACGAACCGTTCAAGATGGATTGTAGCTCTTCTGAATGTTTATATTATGCTTTCGATCAGTTTTGATCCCCAAATCATGTCCGCCATGTTTGTCTGTAAATATTGTTTTAATTACGCTCAATCGAATGCCTTGTGTCGCTACAGCATGTAAATCGGCCCAATCGATTTAATACGTAATAAACTACTTTCACAAACGTTTTTAAATGACACATTTAATTTGCTTTTTCACCTCTTGTGGGAGATACACTATGTATGTAGGTAGTCTGGCGCGCCTGTGCTTCTGAATGCGTTTTGAATCTATTCAATTCATTGCAAGACGTCTAGAATCCTGCTGTACCGCGACTCATTCTTATGCTAGGTTGCGTAATAGGATTCCATCGCATTAATAACCTTTCCAAAGTGTTTAGGCCACCATAACGCCATCACCTTTGTTAATTTGGTCTGCCTTTTGATTTTTCTTGTAGCGTCTTCGAGTTATTCTTTATGTATCTGTACAATGGTTGGCATATATGTATGTATGAAGCTACTTCTTTAAATTATTAAATTGAATGTATGTACATGTTTCTGTTCCAAAAGCTACATATATTCTACCTGCCATCTTGAATTTTGTATATATCTTTCCTCCAATGGTTCCTTCTCTTCTTCTCACGAAGTTACTAAATGTAAAATGTCCATTTCAATTACAGTTTGTTTAATATAATTCAATAAATAACGGTATTGTCAAGTATGGCCACCATATTGCGTACACCAGCGTATGTTTGCATGGTTTCAGTTTTTTTTTGCAATTTTAGTTTACAAAGTTTACAGCTTTATTGTTTTAAATCTTTAATTTGCTCAATAAACAACAAGTGGGCGCCGTGGCTCAAGTGGTTAGTGCGTTGGACTACGGAGCAAGGGGTTCCAGGTTCAATCCCCAGACAACACCTAAAATTTCTTTCACGGCCCCATCTCTCGCGAGCGTCTGACAAACATCCGAGAGTAAAACTGTCATGAAAAAGCTTCTCAAAATTGCCGTTCGGATCCGGCATTAAACAGTAGGCCCCTTCCATTCGTGTGAAGAATATAACACGCACAACACGAATGGTTGTGAGAAGCTAGGCCCTGGGTTCCATGGACCTGTTGCGCCAAAAATTTGTATATTTTTTTTTTAAACAACAATTGACTTTGACATCGATCCAACCCATCATATTTCCGTCACTTCCGGAAATTTGGTAAGGCTTCAAATTTTTTGTTTCGACTTTTAAATACCCATTAATTATGGAATCCCTCTAGCCACAGTATCAAACACGCATGCGCGCCAACCCTCAAACCCATTCTCAGAAAGCTGCACTTCTGCTCCATACTTGATGAAGGTTAACCAATTTTCTCCCGAATTGTGTAAGGTGGTTGTATTGAATGCCGTATTTTGCCACGATAATTCATATCATCTCATTTAAGGGTCTAACGAATCCATTGATACTTTCATCGTCGTATGACCCCATACTTTGTTAACTTGATTCTTTGATTGATTTAGCGCATTTTTGGCAAATCTATTATCTTCTTGAAAACCAAACAAATATCGTCGCAATAATCCAGATATGGGAGAAAAAATGTCATTGTCCAATGTACCTAATCCATGGAACTCTATAGGCAAGGCTTTAACAAGTACATCACCAATCAATACCAGGCACAACAGTGATAATAGTCAGCAACCTTATCGCTTTGAACATCACAGTTCTCAAATGCCTAAAACTTGTGTAAAAGATCACACTATCTAAAGTCCAAATCCACATTTCCCAAATCGATAAAGAGTCAGGGGAACGAAAACTTACGCGTATGCGAGTAATATTGCTATATGACGATCCACGGAGTGTTTCTCTGAAGAAGACAAAATGAACCCGAGGAAATCCCTGTCTGTTTAATATATTTCGGCAAATTGCAAGTTCTCACATTTCCTTTTTAAAAATTGATGATCCTTTCCCGTTCTTCTGGAAAATTCTGACTTCACTTCAACTTGTCGGCACGATTGTAACTTTGGTAATTTTTTTTGCGTTTATAATTTTTATCTCGATTTAGTAACTTTTTAAACAAGGACACCAAAAAATTCAAGAATGCAACGAATGCACTGCATTACCATGTTGTATTCCAAACATACAGAAAAGCTACAATCCGTCCGGAACGGATCGTATGATACCCTATCCTCCTCTCTATAAAGTGGGCATGGCCAAATTGCATATTGTACTCAAATATAGCTATAATGTCGAACGTTTGAGGATGTTACATGTAAAATTTTATCAGAATAGGTTTTTTGATGATACGCCCCCAAAAAGTGGGCGTGGCCAAAAGTTTTGTATGGGTGGATTGTAGGGAATCTGAATGCCTAAATATTTGGTCTTAACAAAGTTTTTCGGTTTCATATAATTTAGTGAAGTTATAAAAAAGTAGGCGTGGCAGTGGGCGGATGTAAAAACATTTTACACTTGTACTGTATCTTTTTCTTGGAAGCCCAGATATGAAATTTCAGCGTCCTAGTTAAAAATTTAAGGCCCAAAAAGCGGTGACATACGGACGGACGGACGGACGGACGGTCATCGCTCAATCGATTTCGCTATTGATGCTGATCACGAATATATATACTTTATAGGGTCTATCTCGATTATTTCTCTATGTTACAAACTATGTGTCAAACTTAATATACTCTTAGGATAGGGTATAAAAATTCCTAAATACTTAGTTTCTTTAAAGTTTATTTAAGTTTCCATGTACATATGTACCAATAGAACAAGTATTAGTTTCCTGAACAATTTCAAACTCGAGATTTTAGTCAAACTTGCCTTTATTGTGGTGTAGAAGTTCAAAAATGAGAGTCCTCCAATTCTATCTGTCCGTTTGTGACTTTGACTGCAGCCTATACGGCTGGACGGATTTGCTTCAAAATTTATACCTGTGATCTGCAAGGTCACGCCTCGATCACGCCAGTCGTAATAGATCGAATAGATCATTCGATCTGTTCCAGATGGATTGTAGCTTTTCTATATCTTTAATTTTGAGATTAGAATAATAATTGAAGCGCTTAGAAGATGAAGGACCTAAGCGACATTTTTCAAAATTTGAGTAAACAGCGTTTAAAGCAAAGGTAAAAAGTAATCAGCGAAAAAGTGGTTACATATAACACCTTCATCTTTTGCTAAATAATAATCTAGAGGCGATAGAGAAGTCCAGATAAGACAGAAATAGGACCTGCAGCTGTAAAGAAAAAAATTTAAAAAAAAATGTCGCTTAGGCCGTTCATCTTCAAAGCGCTTCAATTATTATTCTAATCTCACAATTAAAGATATAGAAAAGCTACAATCCATCTGGAACAGATCGAATGATACCCTATCCTCCTTATAAAATGGGCGTGGCCATACCCATACCCTATCCTAAGGGTATATTAAGTTTGACACATATGTAGTTTGTACAATAGAGAAATAATCGAGATAGACCCTATAAAGTATACATATATATTCGCGATCAGTACCAATAGCGAAATCGATTGAGCGATGACCGTCCGTTCGAATGTAACCGCTTTTTGGGCCTAAAATTTTGAGCTAGGATTCATATCTGGGCTTTCCAGTAAAAAATTCAGTACAGATGTAAAAATTTTTTAAATCCGCCCATTTCCACGCCTACTTTTTCATAACTTCACGAAATTATACGAAACCAAACATTTTTGTTAAGAGCAATTTTGGCCACGCTCACTTTTTGGAGGTATTTTCATCAAAAAACCGACTTTGATAAAATTTTATGTAAATACATCCTCGAACGTTCGAATTTATGGTCGTATTTCACTACAAAATGTACTATGGCCACGCCCACTTTATAAGTGCTACATAGAAAGGAGGATATGGTATCATATGATCCATTCCAAAAGGATTGTAGCTTTTCTGTATGTTTTTATAAAAATTTCTAATTTTCCGTCTTTAATTTTTTGTAGTTTATGATTTATCAATTTGGTTAATTTTTTTTTCCACACAATGTGATCGTCTTGAAAATTTCAAGGCTGCATATTAAGTAACTAGTTGTTACAGTTCATAAGTTTTTCGAGTTCTACAATAGGTAAAAAAGTTTTTTTTTCTTGCCACAATCCGTCTTGAACGGCTGGGTTGGGTTAATTGTGTATAATTTGAATTCCTAAATATTTAGTATAAATAATTTTTTTCGGTGTCTAGTGAAAATATGAAGTTTTAGAAAAAAAATCGTGGCAGTGGGGGATCAAAAAAAAGGTTACATTGCTAATGCTTCTCCATAAAATTTCATCCTTCTAGCTCTAAATTTGAGGCCCAAAAAGTGTTGACATACAGACTGCCACGCCCATTTTTTAACTATCGAAAATACTAGGCGTAACTCTGCATAGCTCATGTTTATAATAGGGTAATTATCGATTTAGGTTAGTATCGATTCAGGTTAATACCGATTTAAGTTTTCTCCATGATCCGTCAAAGTATGCAAATTTGATCGATTGTCAACTTACCTGATCTAAAATCGCGATGATAGCAGGCAATCACGTTGTTGGCGTAGGATTTTGCCTCTCACAATAAGTCATATAAGATCTTTTATATCATAATCTTGTAAGACCTCCAGTTGCTTAGAATAATTTGACTGGTAAGCCCTCAAGTTCACCACTATTGTTGGATTGAAGCTGATTGCTGTCCTCACTTTGTTTTGGTCTGGTGCACAGTAGTGTTGGCTATCATCAACTAGGTTGAATAGTTGAATCTGACTTACAGTCTGTAGAATTAGTTATGTCCATATTCTCAGCACCGACTGTGACTCTACTATAAGATTTCCTTCCTCATCTCTACAGTGATTCCCTCTGTCAATCTATCATTATTCCCTATCCTAAGGGTATATTAATTTTGATACATAGTTTATAACATAGAGAAATAATCGAGATAGGCCCTATAAAGTAAATACATATATTCATGATCAATATCAATAGCGAAAACGATTGAGCCATGTCTGTTCGTCCGTCTGTCTGTCCGTCCGTATGTCACCGCTTTTTGGGCCTTAAATTTTGAGCTAGGACGATGAAATTTCATATCTGGGCTTCTGAGAAAAAGATACAGTACAAGTGTAAAAATTTTTGAAATCCGCCCACTGCCACGCCCACTTTTTCATAACTTCATTAAATTATATGAAACCGAAAAATTTTGTTAAGACCAAATATTTAGGTATTTAGATTCCCTACAATTCACCAATAGAACAGTTTTGGCCACGCCCACTTTTTGGGGGCGTTTTCATCAAAAAACCGATTTTGATAAAATTTTACATGTAACATCCTCAAACGTTCGAGTTTATAGCCATATTTGAGTACGAAATGCAATTTGGCCACGCCCACTTTATAGAGAGGAGGATAGGGTATCAGACGGACTGTAGCTTTTCTGTATGTTTTTTAATTCGAATTGCAGCCTCTTGGGAACCATGATATTGTAATAGGTTATCCCGTCGAGAGATTCAAACAATCCACAATGAGGGTAATTTCTTTGTGTAACTCAACACACAAATATTGATCGTATTCTACAAAAATTTTTGAAAATAGGTTGATACGAAAATCTGTTCGAGGTATATCAAGAAAACACAAGAAGAAGAACATTGAAGAACGTATGGACTTACATGTACATGTTACTTAGTTACTTACTTAGGTCCGGGTACAGTTTGGGGTGATCCTTTTGGATCTTACATTTTTTCATTGCATTATACCATCCGTTGCAGACGGATTGTAGGTTTCCTGTATTCATTTGCACTTGTTTATTTCACTAAATAATGTCTTACATATTATGTATGTATCTATATTACTCATATATTTTCAGGCAACTTACGATTATGAATGTAACATGCATTTAAGAAGATTTTAACTAAATTTATTACACAGTCGTAACAGTCTTTAAGGGTTAATGTCTTACTCTTCACTTTTAAATACATATTTAATAATAAATAGTACTTACTCGGTATTGTGCTAAGTTATTGACTATACAGATGAAGGAAATATCACGACCTTGTGGCACCGTTATGTTAGTCATTTCAGCTAGAAACTCAGGTTCAGCATCATTTGCTTTATTTTGCGCTGTGTACAAAAAAAAACCATTCTCAGTATATAATTGTATGAATATTAAAAGTTTCTTTAAACTTACCAAAAACAAACAAACGCTGATTGATGAGTAAATTTAGTAATAGTACAAAAGTGACATCGCATTTGGAAGAACCCATTGTAACTAAAAAAAAAAGAAATATCGTCTACCGTTAGCAACTCCAATTATTTTAGTAATAAATTTCTTAATAATGCAAGGTAATAAATGCATTGTATATACATATGTAAGTACCAATAGTTTATAAAATAAAACTAATACTACCATACGGAGTATAAGGGTGAGGATGAGGATGAGGATGAGGATGAGGATGAGATGAGGATGAGGATGAGGATGAGGATGAGGATGAGGATGAGGATGAGGATGAGGATGAGGATGAGGATGAGGATGAGGATGAGGATGAGGATGAGGATGAGGATGAGGATGAGGATGAGGATGAGGATGAGGATGAGGATGAGGATGAGGATGAGGATGAGGATGAGGATGAGGATGAGGATGAGGATGAGGATGAGGATGAGGATGAGGATGAGATGAGGATGAGGATGAGGATGAGGATGAGGATGAGGATGAGGATGAGGATGAGATGAGGATGAGGATGAGGATGAGGATGAGGATGAGGATGAGGATGAGATGAGGATGAGGATGAGGATGAGGATGAGGATGAGGATGAGGATGAGGATGAGGATGAGGATGAGGATGAGGATGAGGATGAGGATGAGGATGAGGATGAGGATGAGGATGAGGATGAGGATGAGGATGAGATGAGGATGAGGATGAGGATGAGGATGAGGATGAGGATGAGGATGAGGATGAGGATGAGGATGAGGATGAGGATGAGGATGAGGATGAGGATGAGGATGAGGATGAGGATGAGGATGAGGATGAGGATGAGGATGAGGATGAGGATGAGGATGAGGATGAGGATGAGGATGAGGATGAGGATGAGGATGAGGATGAGGATGAGGATGAGGATGAGGATGAGGATGAGGATGAGGATGAGGATGAGGATGAGGATGAGGATGAGGATGAGGATGAGGATGAGGATGAGGATGAGGATGAGGATGAGGATGAGGATGAGGATGAGGATGAGGATGAGGATGAGGATGAGGATGAGGATGAGGATGAGGATGAGGATGAGGATGAGGATGAGGATGAGGATGAGGATGAGGATGAGGATGAGGATGAGGATGAGGATGAGGATGAGGATGAGGATGAGGAGGATGAGGATGAGGATGAGGATGAGGATGAGGATGAGGATGAGGATGAGGATGAGGATGAGGATGAGGATGAGGATGAGGATGAGGATGAGGATGAGGATGAGGATGAGGATGAGGATGAGGATGAGGATGAGGATGAGGATGAGGATGAGGATGAGGATGAGGATGAGGATGAGGATGAGGATGAGGATGAGGATG
>CAJMZQ010000049.1:0-22500 GCA_905220385.1 Xylota sylvarum | reverse complement strand
GGATGAGGATGAGGATGAGGATGAGGATGAGGATGAGGATGAGGATGAGGATGAGGATGAGGATGAGGATGAGGATGAGGATGAGGATGAGGATGAGGATGAGGATGAGGATGAGGATGAGGATGAGGATGAGGATGAGGATGAGGATGAGGATGAGGATGAGGATGAGGATGAGGATGAGGATGAGGATGAGGATGAGGATGAGGATGAGGATGAGGATGAGGATGAGGATGAGGATGAGGATGAGGATGAGGATGAGGATGAGGATGAGGATGAGGATGAGGATGAGGATGAGGATGAGGATGAGGATGAGGATGAGGATGAGGATGAGATGAGGATGAGGATGAGGATGAGGATGAGGATGAGGATGAGGATGAGGATGAGGATGAGGATGAGGATGAGGATGAGGATGAGGATGAGGATGAGGATGAGGATGAGGATGAGGATGAGGATGAGGATGAGGATGAGGATGAGGCTGAGGCTGAGGCTGAGGCTGAGGCTGAGGCTGAGGCTGAGGCTGAGGCCGAGGCTGAGGCTGAGGCTGACGCTGAGGATGAGGATGAGGATGAGGATGAGGATGAGGATGAGGATGAGGATGAGGATGAGGATAAGGATGAGGATGAGGATGAGGATGAGGATGAGGATGAGGATGAGGATGAGGATGAGGATGAGGATGAGGATGAGGATGAGGATGAGGATGAGGATGAGGATGAGGATGAGGATGAGGATGAGGATGAGGATGAGGATGAGGATGAGGATGAGGATGAGGATGAGGATGAGGATGAGGATGAGGATGAGGATGAGGATGAGGATGAGGATGAGGATGAGGATGAGGATGAGGATGAGGATGAGGATGAGGATGAGGATGAGGATGAGGATGAGGATGAGGATGAGGATGAGGATGAGGATGAGGATGAGGATGAGGATGAGGATGAGGATGAGGATGAGGATGAGGATGAGGATGAGGATGAGGATGAGGATGAGGATGAGGATGAGGATGAGGATGAGGATGAGGATGAGGATGAGGATGAGGATGAGGATGAGGATGAGGATGAGGATGAGGATGAGATGAGGATGAGGATGAGGATGAGGATGAGGATGAGGATGAGGATGAGGATGAGGATGAGGATGAGGATGAGGATGAGGATGAGGATGAGGATGAGGATGAGGATGAGGATGAGGCTGAGGCTGAGGCTGAGGCTGAGGCTGAGGCTGAGGCTGAGGCTGAGGCTGAGGCTGAGGCTGCGGCTGAGGCTGAGGCTGAGGCTGAGGCTGAGGCTGAGGCTGAGGCTGAGGCTGAGGCTGAGGCTGAGGCTGAGGCTGAGGCTGAGGCTGAGGCTGAGGCTGAGGCTGAGGCTGAGGCTGAGGCTGAGGCCGAGGCTGAGGCTGAGGATGAGGATGAGGATGAGGATGAGGATGAGGATGAGGATGAGGATGAGGATGAGGATGAGGATGAGGATGAGGATGAGGATGAGGATGAGGATGAGGATGAGGATGAGGATGAGGATGAGGATGAGGATGAGAGATGAGGATGAGGATGAGGATGAGGATGAGGATGAGGATGAGGATGAGGATGAGGATGAGGATGAGGATGAGGATGAGGATGAGGATGAGGATGAGGATGAGGATGAGGATGAGGATGAGGATGAGGATGAGGATGAGGATGGATGAGGATGAGGATGAGGATGAGGATGAGGATGAGGATGAGGATGAGGATGAGGATGAGGATGAGGATGAGGATGAGGATGAGGATGAGGATGAGGATGAGGATGAGGATGAGGATGAGGATGAGGATGAGGATGAGATGAGGATGAGGATGAGGATGAGGATGAGGATGAGGATGAGGATGAGGATGAGGATGAGGATGAGATGAGGATGAGGATGAGGATGAGGATGAGGATGAGGATGAGGATGAGGATGAGGATGAGGATGAGGATGAGGATGAGGATGAGGATGAGGATGAGGATGAGGATGAGGATGAGGATGAGGATGAGGATGAGGATGAGGATGAGGATGAGGATGAGGATGGGATGAGGATGAGGATGAGGATGAGGATGAGGATGAGGATGAGGATGAGGATGAGGATGAGGATGAGGATGAGGATGAGGATGAGGATGAGGATGAGGATGAGGATGAGGATGAGGATGAGGATGAGGATGAGGATGAGGATGAGGATGAGGATGAGGATGAGGATGAGGATGAGGATGAGGATGAGGATGAGGATGAGGATGAGGATGAGGATGAGGATGAGGATGAGGATGAGGATGAGGATGAGGATGAGGATGAGGATGAGAGGATGAGGATGAGGATGAGGATGAGGATGAGGATGAGGATGGGATGAGGATGAGGATGAGGATGAGGATGAGGATGAGGATGAGGATGAGGATGAGGATGAGGATGAGGATGAGGATGAGGATGAGAATGAGGATGAGGATGAGGACGAGGATGAGGATGAGGATGAGGATGAGGATGAGGATGAGGATGAGGATGAGGATGAGGATGAGGATGAGGATGAGGATGAGGATGAGGATGAGGATGAGGATGAGGATGAGGATGAGGATGAGGATGAGGATGAGGATGAGGATGAGGATGTCAGTAAGGTAGAAATTTCTTCATTATGCGTCGTTCAGTAAAGGAGAAATTTCCTCTCTATGGACTCTTAGGTAGTTCAGTAAGGTAGAAATTCCTTCATTATGGCCCGTTCAGTAAGGGAGTAATTTCCTCTCTATGGGCTCTTAGGTAGGTCAGTAAGCTAGAAATTTCTTTATTATTAACCGTTCAGTAAGGGAAAAATTTCCTCTCTATGGGCTCTTAGGTAGTTCAGTAAGGTAGAAATTTCTTCAATATGGGCCGTTCAGTAAGTTAGAAATTTCCTCTCTATGGACCCTTAGGTAGTTCAGTAAGGTAGAAATTTCTTCATTATTATATTCATACAGTAAGGGAATAATTTAGTCTCTATGGGCTCTTAGGTAGTTCAGTAAGCTAGAAATTTCTTTATTATTGACCGTTCAGTAAGGGAAAAATTTCCTCTCTATGGGCTCTTAGGTAGTTCAGTAAGGTAGAAAATTCTTCATTATGGACAGTTGAGTTAGGGAGAAATTTCCTCTCTATGGGCTCTTAGGTAGTTCAGTAAGGTAGAAATTTCTTCATTATGGGTCGTTCAGTAAGGGAGAAATTTCCTCTCTATGGGCTCTTAGGTAGTTCAGTAAGGTAGAAATTTCTTCATTATGAGCCGTTCAGTAAGAGAGAAATTTAATTTCTAATAGCCCTTAGGTAGTTCAGTAATGTAGAAATTTCTTCATTATGGGAAGTTCAGTAAGTTAGAAATTTCCTCTCTAAGGGCCCTTAGGTAGGTCAGTAAGGTAGAAATTTCTTCATTATGGGCAGTTGAGTTAGGGAGAAATTTCCTCTCTATGGGCTCTTAGGTAGTTCAGTAAGGTAGAAATTTCTTCATTATGGGTCGTTCAGTAAGGGAGAAATTTCCTCTCTATATGCTCTTAGGTAGTTCAGTAAGCTAGAAATTTCTTTATTATTGACCGTTCAGTAAGGGAAAAATTTCCTCTCTATATCCTCTTAGGTAGTTCAGTAAGGTAGACATTTCTTCAATATGGGCCGTTCAGTAAGGGAGAAATTTCCTCTCTATGGACCCTTAGGTAGTTCAGTAAGGTAGAAATTTCTTCATTATTATATTCATACAGTAAGGGAGTAATTTCCTCTCAATGGGCTCTTAGGTAGTTCAGTAAGATAGAAATTTCTTCATTATTATATTCATACAGTAAGGGAGTAATTTCCTCTCCATGGGCTCGTAGGTAGTTCAGTAAGCTAGAAATTTCTTTATTATTGACCGTTCAGTAAGGGAAAAATTTCCTCTCTATATGCTCTTAGGTAGTTCAGTAAGCTAGAAATTTTTTTATTATTTACCGTTCAGTAAGGGAAAAATTTCTCTCTATGGGCTCTTAGGTAGTTCAGTAAATTAGAAATTTCTTCATTATGGGCCGTTCAGTAAGGGAAAAATTTCCTCTCTATGGGCTCTTAGGTAGTTCAGGAAGGAAGAAATTTCTTCAATATGGGCAGTTCAGTGAGGGAGAAATTTCCTCTCTATGGACCCTTAGGTAGTTCAGTAAGGTAGAAATTTCTTCATTATTATATTCATACAGTAAGGGAGTAATTTCCTCTCTATGGGCTCTTAGGTAGTTCAGTAAGCTAGAAATTTCTTTATTATTGACCGTTCAGTAAGGGAAAAATTTCCTCTCTATGGGCTCTTAGGTAGTTCAGTGAGATAGAAATTTCTTCATTATTATATTCATACAGTAAGGGAGTAATTTCCTCTCCATGGGCTCGAAGGTAGTTCAGTAAGCTAGAAATTTCTTTATTATTGACCGTTCAGTAAGGGAAAAATTTCCTCTCTATATGCTCTTAGGTAGTTCAGTAAGCTAGAAATTTTTTTATTATTAACCGTTCAGTAAGGGAAAAATTTTCTCTCTATGGGCTCTTAGGTAGTTCAGTAAATTAGAAATTTCTTCATTATGGGCCGTTCAGTAAGGGAAAAATTTCCTCTCTATGGGCTCTTAGGTAGTTCAGGAAGGAAGAAATTTCTTCAATATGGGCCGTTCAGTAAAGGAGAAATTTCCTCTCTATGGACCCTTAGGTAGTTCAGTAAGGTAGAAATTTCTTCATTATTATATTCATACAGTAATTGAGTAATTTCCTCTCTATGGGCTCTTAGGTAGTTCAGTAAGCTAGAAACTTCTTTATTATTGACCGTTCAGTAAGGGAAAAATTTCCTCTCTATGGGCTCTTAGGTAGTTCAGTAAGGTAGAAATTTCTTCAATATTTGCCGTTCAGTAAGGGAGAAATTTCCTCTCTATGGACCCTTAGGTAGTTGAGTAAGGTAGAAATTTCTTCATTATTATATTCATACAGTAAGGGAGTAATTTCCTCTCTATGGGCTCTTAGGTAGTTCAGTAAGCTAGAAATTTCTTTATTATTGACCGTTCAGTAAGGGAAATATTTTCTCTCTATGGGCTCTTAGGTAGTTCAGTAAGGTAGAAATTTCTTCATAATGGGTCGTTCAGTAAAGGAGAAATTTCCTTTCTATGGACTCTTAGGTAGTTCAGTAAGGTAGAAATTCCTTCATTATGGCCCGTTCAGTAAGGGAGTAATTTCCTCTCTATGGGCTCTTAGGTAGTTCAGTAAGCTAGAAATTTCTTTATTATTGACCGTTCAGTAAGGGAAAAATTTCCTCTCTATGGGCTCTTAGGTAGTTCAGTAAGGTAGAAATTTCTTCAATATGGGCCGTTCAGTAAGGGAGAAATTTCCTCTCTATGGACCCTTAGGTAGTTCAGTAAGGTAGAAATTTCTTCATTATTATATTCATACAGTAATTGAGTAGTTTCCTCTCTATGGGCTCTTAGGTAGTTCAGTAAGCTAGAAACTTCTTTATTATTGACCGTTCAGTAAGGGAAATATTTTCTCTCTATGGGCTCTTAGGTAGTTCAGTGAGGTAGAAATTTCTTCATAATGGGTCGTTCAGTAAAGGAGAAATTTCCTTTCTATGGACTCTTAGGTAGTTCAGTAAGGTAGAAATTCCTTCATTATGGCCCGTTCAGTAAGGGAAATATTTTCTCTCTATGGGCTCTTAGGTAGTTCAGTAAGGTAGAAATTTCTTCATAATGGGTCGTTCAGTAAGGGAGAAATTTCCTTTCTATGGACTCTTAGGTAGTTCAGTAAGGTAGAAATTTCTTCATTATTATATTCATACAGTAAGGGAGTAATTTCCTCTCTATGGGCTCTTAGGTAGTTCAGTAAGCTAGAAATTTCTTTATTATTGACCGTTCAGTAAGGGAAATATTTTCTCTCTATGGGCTCTTAGGTAGTTCAGTAAGGTAGAAATTTCTTCATAATGGGTCGTTCAGTAAGGGAGAAATTTCCTTTCTATGGACTCTTAGGTAGTTCAGTAAATTAGAAATTCCTTCATTATGGCCCGTTCAGTAAGGGAAATATTTTCTCTCTATCGGCTCTTAGGTAGTTCAGTAAGGTAGAAATTTCTTCATAATGGGTCGTTCAGTAAAGGAGAAATTTCCTTTCTATGGACTCTTAGGTAGTTCAGTAAGGTAGAAATTCCTTCATTATGGCCCGTTCAGTAAGGGAGTAATTTCCTCTCTATGGGCTCTTAGGTAGTTCAGTAAGCTAGAAATTTCTTTATTATTGACCGTTCAGTAAGGGAAAAATTTCCTCTCTATGGGCTCTTAGGTAGTTCAGTAAGGTAGAAATTTCTTCATTATGGGTCGTTCAGTAAGGGAGGAATTTCCTCTCTATATGCTCTTAGGTAGTTCAGTAAGCTAGAAATTTCTTTATTATTGACCGTTCAGTAAGGGAAAAATTTCCTCTCTGTGTCCTCTTAGGTAGTTCAGTAAGGTAGACATTTCTTCAATATGGGCCGTTCAGTAAGGGAGAAATTTCCTCTCTATGGACTCTTAGGTAGTTCAGTAAGGTAGAAATTTCTTCATTATTATATTCATACAGTAAGGGAGTAATTTCCTCTCTATGGGCTCTTAGGTAGTTCAGTAAGCTAGAAATTTCTTTATTATTGACCGCTCAGTAAGGGAAAAATTTCCTCTCTATGGGCTCTTAGGTAGTTCAGTGAGATAGAAATTTCTTCATTATTATATTCATACAGTAAGGGAGTAATTTCCTCTCCATGGGCTCGAAGGTAGTTCAGTAAGCTAGAAATTTCTTTATTATTGACCGTTCAGTAAGGGAAAAATTTCCTCTCTATATGCTCTTAGGTAGTTCAGTAAGCTAGAAATTTTTTTATTATTTACCGTTCAGTAAGGGAAAAATTTCCTCTCTATGGGCTCTTAGGTAGTTCAGTAAATTAGAAATTTCTTCATTATGGGCCGTTCAGTAAGGGAAAAATTTCCTCTCTATGGGCTCTTAGGTAGTTCAGGAAGGAAGAAATTTCTTCAATATGGGCCGTTCAGTAAGGGAGAAATTTCCTCTCTATGGACCCTTAGGTAGTTCAGTAAGGTAGAAATTTCTTCATTATTATATTCATACAGTAATTGAGTAATTTCCTCTCTATGGGCTCTTAGGTAGTTCAGTAAGCTAGAAACTTCTTTATTATTGACCGTTCAGTAAGGGAAAAATTTCCTCTCTATGGGCTCTTAGGTAGTTCAGTAAGGTAGAAATTTCTTCAATATTTGCCGTTCAGTAAGGGAGAAATTTCCTCTCTATGGACCCTTAGGTAGTTGAGTAAGGTAGAAATTTCTTCATTATTATATTCATACAGTAAGGGAGTAATTTCCTCTCTATGGGCTCTTAGGTAGTTCAGTAAGCTAGAAATTTCTTTATTATTGACCGTTCAGTAAGGGAAATATTTTCTCTCTATGGGCTCTTAGGTAGTTCAGTAAGGTAGACATTTCTTCATAATGGGTCGTTCAGTAAAGGAGAAATTTCCTTTCTATGGACTCTTAGGTAGTTCAGTAAGGTAGAAATTCCTTCATTATGGCCCGTTCAGTAAGGGAGTAATTTCCTCTCTATGGGCTCTTAGGTAGTTCAGTAAGCTAGAAATTTCTTTATTATTGACCGTTCAGTAAGGGAAAAATTTCCTCTCTATGGGCTCTTAGGTAGTTCAGTAAGGTAGAAATTTCTTCAATATGGGCCGTTCAGTAAGGGAGAAATTTCCTCTCTATGGACCCTTAGGTAGTTCAGTAAGGTAGAAATTTCTTCATTATTATATTCATACAGTAAGGGAGTAATTTCCTCTCTATGGGCTCTTAGGTAGTTCAGTAAGCTAGAAATTTCTTTATTATTGACCGTTCAGTAAGGGAAAAATTTCTTCTCTATGGGCTCTTAGGTAGTTCAGTAAGGTAGTAATTTCTTCATAATAGTTCGTTCAGTAAAGGAGAAATTTCCTCTCTATGGACTCTTAGGTAGTTCAGTAAGGTAGAAATTCCTTCATTATCCCCCGTTCAGTAAGGGAGTAATTTCCTCTCTATGGGCTCTTAGGTAGTTCAGTAAGCTAGAAATTTCTTTATTATTGACCGTTCAGTAAGGGAAAAATTTCCTCTCTATGGGCTCTTAGGTAGTTCAGTAAGGTAGAAATTTCTTCAATATGGGCCGTTCAGTAAGGGAGAAATTTCCTCTCTATGGACCCTTAGGTAGTTCAGTAAGGTAGAAATTTCTTCATTATTATATTCATACAGTAAGGGAGTAATTTCCTCTCTATGGGCTCTTAGGTAGTTCAGTAAGCTAGAAATATCTTTATTATTAACCGTTCAGTAAGGGAAAAATTTCCTCTCTATGGGCTCTTAGGTAGTTCAGTAAGGTAGAAATTTCATCATAATGGGTCGTTCAGTAAAGGAGAAATTTCCTCTCTATGGACTCTTAGGTAGTTCAGTAAGGTAGAAATTCCTTCATTATGGCCCGTTCAGTAAGGGAGTAATTTCCTCTCTATTTGCTCATAGGTAGTTCAGTAAGCTCGAAATTTCTTTATTATTAACCGTTCAGTAAGGGAAAAATTTCCTCTCTATGGGCTCTTAGGTAGTTCAGTAAGGTAGAAATTTCTTCAATATGGGCCGTTCAGTAAGGGAGAAATTTCCTCTCTATGGACCCTTAGGTAGTTCAGTAAGGTAGAAATTTCTTCATTATTATATTCATACAGTAAGGGAGTAATTTAGTCTCTATGGGCTCTTAGGTAGTTCAGTAAGCTAGAAATTTCTTTATTATTGACCGTTCAGTAAGGGAAAAATTTCCTCTCTATGGGCTCTTAGGTAGTTCAGTAAGGTAGAAATTTCTTCATTATGGCCAGTTGAGTTAGGGAGAAATTTAATCTCTATGGGCTCTTAGGTAGTTCAGTAAGGTAGAAATTTCTTCATTATGGGTCGTTCAGTAAGGGAGAAATTTCCTCTCTATGGGCTCTTAGGTAGTTCAGTAAGGTAGAAATTTCTTCATTATGAGCCGTTCAGTAAGAGAGAAATTTAATTTCTAATAGCCCTCAGGTAGTTCAGTAATGTAGAAATTTCTTCATTATGGGAAGTTCAGTAAGTTAGAAATTTCCTCTCTAAGGGCCCTTAGGTAGGTCAGTAAGGTAGAAATTTCTTCATTATGGGCAGTTGAGTTAGGGAGAAATTTCCTCTCTATGGGCTCTTAGGTAGTTCAGTAAGGTAGAAATTTCTTCATTATGGGTCGTTCAGTAAGGGAGAAATTTCCTCTCTATATGCTCTTAGGTAGTTCAGTAAGCTAGAAATTTCTTTATTATTGACCGTTCAGTAAGGGAAAAATTTCCTCTCTATGTCCTCTTAGGTAGTTCAGTAAGGTAGACATTTCTTCAATATGGGCCGTTCAGTAAGGGAGAAATTTCCTCTCTATGGACCCTTAGGTAGTTCAGTAAGGTAGAAATTTCTTCATTATTATATTCATACAGTAAGGGAGTAATTTCCTCTCTATGGGCTCTTAGGTAGTTCAGTAAGCTAGAAATATCTTTATTATTAACCGTTCAGTAAGGGAAAAATTTCCTCTCTATGGGCTCTTAGGTAGTTCAGTAAGGTAGAAATTTCATCATAATGGGTCGTTCAGTAAAGGAGAAATTTCCTCTCTATGGACTCTTAGGTAGTTCAGTAAGGTAGAAATTCCTTCATTATGGCCCGTTCAGTAAGGGAGTAATTTCCTCTCTATTTGCTCATAGGTAGTTCAGTAAGCTCGAAATTTCTTTATTATTAACCGTTCAGTAAGGGAAAAATTTCCTCTCTATGGGCTCTTAGGTAGTTCAGTAAGGTAGAAATTTCTTCAATATGGGCCGTTCAGTAAGGGAGAAATTTCCTCTCTATGGACCCTTAGGTAGTTCAGTAAGGTAGAAATTTCTTCATTATTATATTCATACAGTAAGGGAGTAATTTCCTCTCCATGGGCTCTTAGGTAGTTCAGTAAGCTAGAAATTTCTTTATTATTGACCGTTCAGTAAGGGAAAAATTTCCTCTCTATGGGCTCTTAGGTAGTTCAGTAAGGTAGAAATTTCTTCATTATGGCCCGTTCAGTAAGATAGAAATTTGATCTCTATGTTCTCTTAGGTAGTTCAGTAAGGTAGAAATTTCTTCATTAGTAAAAAGTAAGTAAAAAATTTCCTCTCTATGGGCTCTTAGGTAGTTCAGTAAGGTAGAAATTTCTTCGTTATTGGCCGTTCAGTAACTGAAAAATTTCCTCTCTATGGGCTCTTAGGTAGTTCAGTAAGGTAGAAATTTTTTTATTATTGACCGTTCAGTAAGGGAAAAATTTCCTCTCTATGGGCTCTTAGGTAGTTTAGTAAATTAGAAATTTCTTCATTATGGGCCGTTCAGTAAGGGAAAAATTTCCTCTCTATGGGCTCTTAGGTAGTTCAGTAAGGTAGAAATTTCTTCAATATGGGCCGTTCAGTAAGGGAGAAATTTCCGCTCTATGGACCCTTAGGCAGTTCAGTAAGGTAGAAATTTCTTCATTATTATATTCATACAGTAAGGGAGTAATTTCCTCTCTATGGGCTCTTAGGTAGTTCAGTAAGCTAGAAATTTCTTTATTATTGATTGTTCAGTAAGAAAAAAATTTCTTCTCTATGGGCTCTTAGATAGTTCAGTAAGGTAGAAATTTCTTCATTATTTGCCGTTCAGTAAGCGAGCAATTTCCTCTCTATGGACCCTTAGGCAGTTCAGCAAGGTAGAAATTTCTTCATTATGGCCCGTTCAGTAAGGGAGAAATTTCATCTCTATTTGCTCTTAGGTAGTTCAGTAAGCTAGAAATTTCTTTATTATTGACCGTTCAGTAAGGGAAAAATTTCCTCTCTATGTCCTCTTAGGTAGTTCAGTAAGGTAGACATTTCTTCAATATGGGCCGTTCAGTAAGGGAGAAATTTCCTCTCTATGGACCCTTAGGTAGTTCAGTAATGTAGAAATTTCTTCATTATTATATTCATACAGTAAGGGAGTAATTTCCTCTCTATGGGCTCTTAGGTAGTTCAGTAAGCTAGAAATTTCTTTATTATTGATTGTTCAGTAAGAAAAAAATTTCTTCTCTATGGGCTCTTAGATAGTTCAGTAAGGTAGAAATTTCTTCATTATGGGCCGTTCAGTAAGCGAGCAATTTCCTCTCTATGGACCCTTAGGTAGTTGAGTAAGGTAGAAATTTCTTCATTATTATATTCATACAGTAAGGGAGTAATTTCCTCTCTATGGGCTCTTAGGTAGTTCAGTAAGCTAGAAATTTCTTTATTATTGACCGTTCAGTAAGGGAAATATTTTCTCTCTATGGGCTCTTAGGTAGTTCAGTAAGGTAGAAATTTCTTCATAATGGGTCGTTCAGTAAAGGAGAAATTTCCTTTCTATGGACTCTTAGGTAGTTCAGTAAGGTAGAAATTCCTTCATTATTATATTCATACAGTAAGGGAGTAATTTCCTCTCTATGGGCTCTTAGGTAGTTCAGTAAGCTAGAAATTTCTTTATTATTGACCGTTCAGTAAGGGAAATATTTTCTCTCTATGGGCTCTTAGGTAGTTCAGTAAGGTAGAAATTTCTTCATAATGGGTCGTTCAGTAAAGGAGAAATTTCCTTTCTATGGACTCTTAGGTAGTTCAGTGAGATAGAAATTTCTTCATTATTATATTCATACAGTAAGGGAGTAATTTCCTCTCCATGGGCTCGAAGGTAGTTCAGTAAGCTAGAAATTTCTTTATTATTGACCGTTCAGTAAGGGAGTAATTTCCTCTCTATGGGCTCTTAGGTAGTTCAGTAAGCTAGAAATTTCTTTATTATTGACCGTTCAGTAAGGGAAAAATTTCCTCTCTATGGGCTCTTAGATAGCTCAGTAATGTAGAAATTTCTTCATTATGGAACGTTCAGTAAGGGGGAAATTTCCTCTCTATGGGCTCTTAGGAAGTTCAGTAAGGTAGAAATTTCTTCATTATGGGCCGTTCAGTAAGGGAGAAATTTCCTCCCTCTGGGCCCTTAGGTAGTTCAATACGGTAGAAATTTCTTCATAAGGGAGAAATTTCCTTTCTATGGGATCTTAGGTAGTTCAGCAGGGTAGAAATTTCTTCATTATTGGCCGTTCAGTAAAGGAGAAATTTCCTCTCTATGGACCCTTAGGTAGTTCAGTAAGGTAGAAATTTCTCATTATGATCCCTTCAGTAAATGAGAAATTTCTTCTCTACAGACTGTCAGGTAGTTCAGTAAGGAGAAATTTCCTCTCTCTGGGCCCTTAGGTAGTTCAGTAATGTAGAAATTTCTTCATTATGGGCCGTTCAGTAAGAGAGAAATTTCCTTTCTAAGGGCCCTTAGGTAGTTCAGTAATGTAAAAATTTGTTCATTATGGGAAGTTCAGTAAGGGAGAAATTTCCTCTCTATGGGCTCTTAGGTAGGTCAGTAAAGTAGAAATTTCTTCATTATGATCCGCTCAGTAAGGGAAGAATTTCCTCACTATGGGCTCTTAGGTAGTTCAGTAAGGTAGAAATTTTTTCATTATGGACCGTTCAGTAAGGGAAAAATGTTCTCTCTATGGGCTCTTAGGTAGTTCAGTAAGGTAGAAATTTCTTCATTATGTGCAGTTGAGTTAGGGAACAATTTCCTCGCTATGGGCTCTAAGGTAGTTCAGTAAGGTAGAAATTTCTTCATTATAGGCCGTTCAGTAAGGGAGAAATTACCTCCCTATGGGCTCTTAGGTAGTTCAGTAAGGTAGAAATTTCTTCATTATGGGCCGTTCAGTAAGGGAAAATTTTTTTCTCTATGGAAACTTAGGTAGTACAGTAAGGTAGAAATTTCTTCATTAGGGCCCGTTCAGTAAGGGAGAAATTTGATCTCTATGATCTCTTAGGTAGTTCAGTAAGGTAGAAATTTGGGCTCATAGGTAGCTCAGTAGGGTAGAAATTTCTTCATTATGAGCCGTTCACTAAGGGAGAAATTTCCTCTCTATGGACCCTTAGGTAGTTCGGTAAAGTAGAAATTTCTTCATTATTTTCCGTTCAGTAAGGGAAAAATTTCCTCTCTATGGGCTCTTAGGTAGTTCAGTAAATTAGAAATTTCTTCATTATGGGCCTTTCAGAAAGGGAAAAATTTTATCTCTATGGGCTCTTAGGTAGTTCAGTAACTTAGAAATTTCTTCAATATGGGCCGTTCAGTAAGGGAGAAATTTCCTCTCTATGGACCCTTAGGTAGTTCAGTAAGGTAGAAATTTCTTCATTATTATATTCATATAGTAAGGGAGTAATTTCCTCTCTATGGGCTCTTAGGTAGTTCAGTAAGCTAGAAATTTCTTTATTATTGACCGTTCAGTAAGGGAAAAATTTCCTCTCTATACGCTCTTAGGTAGTTCAGTAAGGTAGAAATTTCTTCCATATGGGCCGTTCAGTAAGGGAAAAATTTCCTCTCTATGGACCCTTAGGTAGTTCAGTAGGGTAGAAATTTCTTCATTATGAGCCGTTTAGTAAGGGAAAAATTTCCTCTCTATGGGCTCTTAGGTAGTTCAGTAAGGTAGAAATTTCTTCATTATTTTCCGTTCAGTAATTGAAAAATTGCTTCTCAATGGGCTCTTAGGTAGTTCAGTAAGGTAGAAATTTCTTCATAATGGGCCGTTCAGTAAGGGAGAAATTTCCTCTCTATGGACTCTTAGGTAGTTCAGTAAGGTAGAAATTTCTTCATTATGAGCCGTTCGGTAAGGGAGAAATTTATTTTCTATGGACATTTAGGTAGTTCAGTAAGTAAATTTTTTCATAATGGGCCGTTCAGTAAGGGAGAAATTTCCTCTCTATGGGCTCTTAGTTAGTTCAGTAAGGTAGAAATTTCTCCATTATGGGGCGTTCAGTAAGGGAAAAATTGCTTCTCAATGGGCTCTTAGGTAGTTCAGTAAGGTAGAAATTTCTTCATAATGGGCCGTTCAGTAAGGGAGAAATTTCCTCTCTATGGACTCTTAGGTAGTTCAGTAAGGTAGAAATTTCTTCATTATGGCCCGTTCAGTAAGGGCGAAATTTCATCTCTATGGGCTCATAATTAGTTCAGTAAGATAGAAATTACTTCATTATGAGCCGTTCAGTAAGGGAGAAATTTCCTCTCTATGGGCTCTTAGGTAGTTCAGTAAGGTAGAAATTTCTTCATAATGGGCCGTTCAGTAAGGGAGAAATTTCCTCTCTATGGACTCTTAGGTAGTTCAGTAAGGTAGACATTTCTTCATTACGGCCCGTTCAGTAAGGGAGAAATTTCCTCTCTATGGGCTCTTAGGTAGTTCAGTAAGGTAGAAATTTCTCATTATGATCCCTTCAGTAAATGAGAAATTTCTTCTCTACAGACTGTCAGGTAGTTCAGTAAGGAGAAATTTCCTCTCTCTGGGCCCTTAGGTAGTTCAGTAATGTAGAAATTTCTTCATTATGGGCCGTTCAGTAAGAGAGAAATTTCCTTTCTAAGGGCCCTTAGGTAGTTCAATACGGTAGAAATTTCTTCATAAGGGAGAAATTTCCTTTCTATGGGATCTTAGGTAGTTCAGCAGGGTAGAAATTTCTTCATTATTGGCCGTTCAGTAAAGGAGAAATTTCCTCTCTATGGACCCTTAGGTAGTTCAGTAAGGTAGAAATTTCTCATTATGATCCCTTCAGTAAATGAGAAATTTCTTCTCTACAGACTGTCAGGTAGTTCAGTAAGGAGAAATTTCCTCTCTCTGGGCCCTTAGGTAGTTCAGTAATGTAGAAATTTCTTCATTATGGGCCGTTCAGTAAGAGAGAAATTTCCTTTCTAAGGGCCCTTAGGTAGTTCAGTAATGTAAAAATTTGTTCATTATGGGAAGTTCAGTAAGGGAGAAATTTCCTCTCTATGGGCTCTTAGGTAGGTCAGTAAAGTAGAAATTTCTTCATTATGATCCGTTCAGTAAGGGAAGAATTTCCTCACTATGGGCTCTTAGGTAGTTCAGTAAGGTAGAAATTTTTTCATTATGGACCGTTCAGTAAGGGAAAAATGTTCTCTCTATGGGCTCTTAGGTAGTTCAGTAAGGTAGAAATTTCTTCATTATGTGCAGTTGAGTTAGGGAAAAATTTCCTCGCTATGGGCTCTAAGGTAGTTCAGTAAGGTAGAAATTTCTTCATTATAGGCCGTTCAGTAAGGGAGAAATTACCTCCCTATGGGCTCTTAGGTAGTTCAGTAAGGTAGAAATTTCTTCATTATGGGCCGTTCAGTAAGGGAAAATTTTTTTCTCTATGGAAACTTAGGTAGTACAGTAAGGTAGAAATTTCTTCATTAGGGCCCGTTCAGTAAGGGAGAAATTTGATCTCTATGATCTCTTAGGTAGTTCAGTAAGGTAGAAATTTGGGCTCATAGGTAGCTCAGTAGGGTAGAAATTTCTTCATTATGAGCCGTTCACTAAGGGAGAAATTTCCTCTCTATGGACCCTTAGGTAGTTCGGTAAAGTAGAAATTTCTTCATTATTTTCCGTTCAGTAAGGGAAAAATTTCCTCTCTATGGGCTCTTAGGTAGTTCAGTAAATTAGAAATTTCTTCATTATGGGCCTTTCAGAAAGGGAAAAAATTTTATCTCTATGGGCTCTTAGGTAGTTCAGTAACTTAGAAATTTCTTCAATATGGGCCGTTCAGTAAGGGAGAAATTTCCTCTCTATGGACCCTTAGGTAGTTCAGTAAGGTAGAAATTTCTTCATTATTATATTCATATAGTAAGGGAGTAATTTCCTCTCTATGGGCTCTTAGGTAGTTCAGTAAGCTAGAAATTTCTTTATTATTGACCGTTCAGTAAGGGAAAAATTTCCTCTCTATACGCTCTTAGGTAGTTCAGTAAGGTAGAAATTTCTTCCATATGGGCCGTTCAGTAAGGGAGAAATTTCCTCTCTATGGACCCTTAGGTAGTTCAGTAGGGTAGAAATTTCTTCATTATGAGCCGTTTAGTAAGGGAAAAATTTCCTCTCTATGGGCTCTTAGGTAGTTCAGTAAGGTAGAAATTTCTTCATTATTTTCCGTTCAGTAATTGAAAAATTGCTTCTCAATGGCTCTTAGGTAGTTCAGTAAGGTAGAAATTTCTTCATAATGGGCCGTTCAGTAAGGGAGAAATTTCCTCTCTATGGACTCTTAGGTAGTTCAGTAAGGTAGAAATTTCTTCATTATGAGCCGTTCGGTAAGGGAGAAATTTATTCTCTATGGACATTTAGGTAGTTCAGTAAGTAAATTTTTTCATAATGGGCCGTTCAGTAAGGGAGAAATTTCCTCTCTATGGGCTCTTAGTTAGTTCAGTAAGGTAGAAATTTCTCCATTATGGGGCGTTCAGTAAGGGAAAAATTGCTTCTCAATGGGCTCTTAGGTAGTTCAGTAAGGTAGAAATTTCTTCATAATGGGCCGTTCAGTAAGGAGAAATTTCCTCTCTATGGACTCTTAGGTAGTTCAGTAAGGTAGAAATTTCTTCATTATGGCCCGTTCAGTAAGGGCGAAATTTCATCTCTATGGGCTCATAATTAGTTCAGTAAGATAGAAATTACTTCATTATGAGCCGTTCAGTAAGGGAGAAATTTCCTCTCTATGGGCTCTTAGGTAGTTCAGTAAGGTAGAAATTTCTTCATAATGGGCCGTTCAGTAAGGGAGAAATTTCCTCTCTATGGACTCTTAGGTAGTTCAGTAAGGTAGACATTTCTTCATTACGGCCCGTTCAGTAAGGGAGAAATTTCCTCTCTATGGGCTCTTAGGTAGTTCAGTAAGGTAGAAATTTCTTCATTATGGGCCGTTCAGTAAGCGAGCAATTTCCTCTCTATGGACCCTTAGGTAGTTCAGTAAGGTAGAAGTTTCTTCATAATGGGCCGTTCAGTAAGGGAGAAATTTCCTCTCTATGGGCTCTTAGGTAGTTCAGTAAAGTAGAAATTTCTCCAATATGGGGCGTTCAGTAAGGGAAAAATTGCTTCTCAATGGGCTCTTAGGTAGTTCAGTAAGGTAGAAATTTCTTCATTATTGGCCGTTCAGTAATTGAAAAATTGCTTCTCAATGGGCTCTTAGGTAGTTCAGTAAGGTAGAAATTTCTTCATAATGGGCCGTTCAGTAAGGGAAAAATTTCCTCTGTATGGACTCTTAGGTAGTTCAGTAAGGTAGAAATTTCTTCATTATGGCCCGTTCAGTAAGGGAGAAATTTCCTCTCTATGGGCTCTTAGGTAGTTCAGTAAGGTAGAAATTTCTTCATTATGGGCCGTTCAGTAAGCGAGCAATTTCCTCTCTATGGACCCTTAGGTAGTTCAGTACGGTAGAAATTTCTTCATTATGGCCCGTTCAGTAAGGGCGAAATTTCATCTCTATGGGCTCATAATTAGTTCAGTAAGATAGAAATTACTTCATTATGAGCCGTTCAGTAATGGAGAAATTTCCTCTCTATGGACCCTTAGGTAGTTCAGTTAGGTAGAATTTTTTCATTATGAGCCGTTCAGTAAAGGAGAAATTTCCTCTCTATGGGCTCTTACTTAGCTCAGTAATATAGAAATTTCTTCATTATGGAACGTTCAGTAAGGGGGAAATTTCCTCTCTATGGGCTCTTAGGTAGTTCAGTAAGGTAGAAATTTCTTCATTATGGGCCGTTCAGTAAGGGAGAAATTTCCTCCCTCTGGGCCCTTAGGTAGTTCAGTACGGTAGAAATTTCTTCATAAGGGAGAAATTTCCTTTCTATGGGATCTTAGGTAGTTCAGCAAGGTAGAAATTTCTTCATTATGATCCCTTCAGTAAATGAGAAATTTCTTCTCTACAGACTGTCAGGTAGTTCAGTAAGGAGAAATTTCCTCTCTCTGGGCCCTTAGGTAGTTCAGCAAGGTAGAAATTTCTTCATTATGGGCCGTTCAGTAAGAGAGAAATTTCCTATCTAATCGCCCTTAGGTAGTTCAGTAATGTAAAAATTTGCTCATTATGGGAAGTTCAGTAAGGGAGAAATTTCCACTCTATGGGCTCTTAGGTAGGTCAGTAAAGTAGAAATTTCTTCATTATGATCCGTTCAGTAAGGGAAGAATTTCCTCACTATGGGCTCTTAGGTAGTTCAGTAAGGTAGAAATTTTTTCATTATGGGAAGTTCAGTAATTGAAAAGTTTTCTCTCTATGGGCTCTTAGGTAGTTCAGTAAGGTAGAAATTTCTTCATTATGTGCAGTTGAGTTAGGGAAAAATTTCCTCGCTATGGGCTCTAAGGTGATCCAGTAAGGTAGAAATTTCTTCATTATGGGCCGTTCAGTAAGTAAAAAAATTCCTCTCTATGGGCCCTTAGGTAGTTCAGTAAGGTAGAAATTTCTTCATTATAGGCCGTTCAGTAAGGGAGAAATTACCTCCCTATGGGCTCTTAGGTAGTTCAGTAAGGTAGAAATTTCTTCATTATGGGCCGTTCAGTAAGGGAACATTTTTTTCTCTATGGACCCTTAGGTAGTACAGTAAGGTAGAAATTTCTTCATTAGGGCCCGTTCAGTAAGGGAGAAATTTGATCTCTATGATCTCTTAGGTAGTTCAGTAAGGTAGAAATTTGGGCTCATAGGTAGCTCAGTAGGGTAGAAATTTCTTCATTATGAGCCGTTCACTAAGGGAGAAATTTCCCCTCTATGGACCCTTAGGTAGTTCGGTAAAGTAGAAATTTCTTCATTATGGTCCGTTCAGTGAGGGAAAAATTTCGTCTCTATGGGCTCTTAGGTAGTTCAGTAAATTAGAAATTTCTTCATTATGGGCCGTTCAGTAAGGGAAAAATTTCCTCTCTATGGGCTCTTAGGTAGTTCAGTAAGGTAGAAATTTCTTCATAATGGGCCGTTCAGTAAGGGAGAAATTTTCTCTCTATGGACCCTTAGGTAGTTCAGTAAGGTAGAAATTTCTTCATTATTATATTCATATAGTAAGGGAGTAATTTCCTCTCTATGGGCTCTTAGGTAGTTCAGTAAGCTAGAAATTTCTTTATTATTGACCGTTCAGTAAGGGAGAAATTTCCTCTCTATGGACCCTTAGGTAGTTCAGTAGGGTAGAAATTTCTTCATTATGAGCCGTTTAGTAAGGGAAAAATTTCCTCTCTATGGGCTCTTAGGTAGTTCAGTAAGGTAGAAATTTCTTCATTATTGGCCGTTCAGTAATTGAAAAATTGCTTCTCAATGGGCTCTTAGGTAGTTCAGTAAGGTAGAAATTTCTTCATAATGGGCCGTTCAGTAATTGAGAAATTTCCTCTCTATGGGCTCTTAGGTAGTTCAGTAAGGTAGAAATTTCTCCATTATGGGGCGTTCAGTAAGGGAAAAATTGCCTCTCAATGGGCTCTTAGGTAGTTCAGTAAGGTAGAAATTTCTTCATTATGGGCCGTTCAGTAAGGGAGAAATTTTGTTTCTAAGCGGTCTTAGGAAGTACAGTAATTAGAAATTTCTTCCTTATGGGTCGTTCAGTAACTGAGAAATTTCCTCTTTATGTACTCTTAGGTAGTTCAGTAAGGTAGAAATTTCTTCATTATGGCCCGTTCAGTAGGGAAGAAATTTCCTCTCTATGGGCTCTTAGGTAGTTCAATAAGGTTGAAATTTCTTCATTATGAGCCGTTCATTAAGGGAGAAATTTCCTCTCTATGGACCCCTAAGTAGTTCAGCAAGGTAGAAGTTTCTTCATTATTTGTCGTTCAGTAAGAGAGTAATTTCCTCTCTTTTGACTCTTAGGTAGTTCAGTAAGGTAGAAACTTCTTCATTATGGGCCGTTCAGTAAATGAGAAATTTCCTCTCTATGGGCTCGTAGGTAGTTCAGTAAGGTAGAAATTTCTTCATTATGAGCCGTTCAGTAAGGGAGAAATTACCTCTCTATGGGCTCTTACTTAGTTCAGTAAGGTAGAAATTTCTTCATTATGGCCCGTTCAGTAAGGGAGAAATTTCCTCTCTATGGGCTCTTAGGTAGTTCAGTAAGGTAGAAATTTCTTCATTATGGGCCGCTCAGTAAGCGGGCAATTTCCTCTCTATGGACCCTTAGGTAGTTCAGCAAGGTAGAAATTTCTTCATAATGGGCCGTTCAGTAAGGAAGAAATTTCCTCTCTATGGGCTCTTAGGTAGTTCAGTAAGGTAGAAATTTCTCCATTATGGGGCGTTCAGTAAGGGAAAAATTGCTTCTCAATGGGCTCTTAGGTAGTTCAGTAAGGTAGAAATTTCTTCATAATGGGCCGTTCAGTAAGGGAGAAATTTCCTCTCTATGGACTCTTAGGTAGTTCAGTAGGGTAGAAATTTCTTCATTATGGGGCGTTCAGTAAGGGAAAAATTGCTTCTCAATGGGCTCTTAGGTAGTTCAGTAAGGTAGAAATTTCTTCATTATTGGCCGTTCAGTAATTGAAAAATTGCTTCTCAATGGGCTCTTAGGTAGTTCAGTAAGGTAGAAATTTCTTCATAATGGGCCGTTCAGTAAGGGAGAAATTTCCTCTCTATGGACTCTTACGTAGTTCAGTAGGGTAGAAATTTCTTCATTATGGCCCGTTCAGTAAGGGAGAAATTTCCTCTCTATGGGCTCTTAGGTAGTTCAGTAAGGTAGAAATTTCTTCATTATGGGCCGTTCAGTAAGCGAGCAATTTCCTCTCTATGGACCCTTAGGTAGTTCAGTAAGGTAGAAATTTCTTCATTATGGCCCGTTCAGTAAGGGAGAAATTTCATCTCTATGGGCTCATAGGTAGTTCAGTAAGATAGAAATTACTTCATTATGAGCCGTTCAGTAATGGAGAAATTTCCTCTCTATGGACCCTTAGGTAGTTCAGTTAGGTAGAATTTTTTTCATTATGAGCCGTTCAGTAAGGGAGAAATTTCCTCTCTATGGGCTCTTACTTAGCTCAGTAATGTAGAAATTTCTTCATTATGGAACGTTCAGTAAGGGGGAAATTTAATCTCAATGGGCTCTTAGGTAGTTCAGTAAGGTAGAAATTTCTTCATTATGGGCCGTTCAGTAAGGGAGAAATTTCCTCCCTCTGGGCCCTTAGGTAGTTCAGTACGGTAGAAATTTCTCATAAGGGAGAAATTTCCTTTCTATGGGATCTTAGGTAGTTCAGCAAGGTAGAAATTTCTTCATTATTGGCCGTTCAGTAAAGGAGAAATTTATTATCTATGGACCCTTAGGTAGTTCAGTAAGGTAGAAATTTCTTCATTATGATCCCTTCAGTAAATGAGAAATTTCTTCTCTACAGACTGTCAGGTAGTTCAGTAAGGAGAAATTTCCTCTCTCTGGGCCCTTAGGTAGTTCAGTAAGGTATAAATTTCTTCATTATGGGCCGTTCAGTAAGAGAGAAATTTCCTTTCTAAGGGCCCTTAGGTAGTTCAGTAATGTAAAAATTTGTTCATTATGGGAAGTTCAGTAAGATAGAAATTTCCTCTCTATGGGCCCTTAGGTAGTTCAGTAAGGTATAAATTTCTTCATTATGGGAAGTTCAGTAAGGGAGAAATTTCCTCTCTATGGGTTCTTAGGTAGGTCAGTAAAGTAGAAATTTCTTCATTATGATCCGTTCAGTAAGGGAAGAATTTCCTCACTATGGGCTCTTAGGTAGTTCAGTAAGGTAGAAATTTTTTCATTATGGGCCGTTCAGTAATTGAAAAATGTTCTCTCTATGGGCTCTTAGGTAGTTCAGTAAGGTAGAAATTTCTTCATTATGGCCCGTTCAGTAAGGGAGAAATTTCCTCTCTATGGGCTCTTAGGTAGTTCAGTAAGGTAGAAATTTCTTCATAATGGGCCGTTCAGTAAGGGAGAAATTTCCTCTCTATGGGCCCTTAGGTAGTTCAGTAAGGTATAAATTTCTTCATTATGGGCCGTTCAGTAAGAGAGAAATTTCCTTTCTAAGGGCCCTTAGGTAGTTCAGTAATGTAAAAATTTGTTCATTATGGGAAGTTCAGTAAGGGAGAAATTTCCTCTCTATGGGTTCTTAGGTAGGTCAGTAAAGTAGAAATTTCTTCATTACGATCCGTTCAGTAAGGGAAGAATTTCCTCACTATGGGCTCTTAGGTAGTTCAGTAAGGTAGAAATTTTTTCATTATGGGCCGTTCAGTAATTGAAAAATTTTCTCTCTATGGGCTCTTAGGTAGTTCAGTAAGGTAGAAATTTCTTCATTATGGCCCGTTCAGTAAGGGAGAAATTTCATCTCTATGGGCTCATAGGTAGTTCAGTAAGATAGAAATTACTTCATTATGAGCCGTTCAGTAATGGAGAAATTTCCTCTCTATGGGCTCTTAGGTAGTTCAGTAAGGTAGAAATTTCTTCATTATGAGCCGTTCGGTAAGGGAGAAATTTCCTCTCTATGGACCCTTAGGTAGTTCAGTAAGGTAGAAATTTCTTCATAATGGGCCGTTCAGTAATTGAGAAATTTCCTCTCTATGGGCTCTTAGGTAGTTCGGTAAGGTAGAAATTTCTCCATTATGGGGCGTTCAGTAAGGGAAAAATTGCCTCTCAATGGGCTCTTAGGTAGTTCAGTAAGGTAGAAATTTCTTCATTATGGGCCGTTCAGTAAGGGAGAAATTTTGTTTCTAAGCGGTTTTAGGAAGTTCAGTAATTAGAAATTTCTTTT
>CAJMZQ010000048.1:5000-25875 GCA_905220385.1 Xylota sylvarum | reverse complement strand
TATAGAGAGGAAATTTTTCCCTTACTAAACGGCTCATAATGAAGAAATTTCTACCCTACTGAACTACCTAAGGGTCCATAGACAGTAAATTTCTCCCTTACTGAACGGCCCATATGGAAGAAATTTCTACCTTACTGAACTACCTAAGAGCGTATAGAGAGGAAATTTTTCCCTTACTGAACGGTCAATAATAAAGAAATTTCTAGCTTACTGAACTACCTAAGAGCCCATAGAGAGGAAATTACTCCCTTACTATATGAATATAATAATGAAGAAATTTCTACCTTACTGAACTACCTAAGGGTCCATAGAGAGGAAATTTCTCCCTTACTGAACGGCCCATATTGAAGAAATTTCTACCTTACTGAACTACCTAAGAGCCCATAGAGAGGAAATTTTTCCCTTACTGAACGGCCCATAATGAAGAAATTTCTAATTTACTGAACTACCTAAGAGCCCATAGAGACGAAATGTTTCCCTTACTGAACGGAATATAATGAAGAAATTTCTACTTTACCGAACTACCTAAGGGTCCATAGAGGGGAAATTTCTCCCTTAGTGAACGGCTCATAATGAAGAAATTTCTACCCTACTGAGCTACCTATGAGCGAAATTTCTACCTTACTGAACTACCTAAGAGATCATAGAGATCAAATTTCTCAATTACTGAACGGGCCCTAATGAAGAAATTTCTACCTTACTGTACTACCTAAGGGTCCATAGAGAAAAAAATGTTCCCTTACTGAACGGCCCATAATGAAGAAATTTCTACCTTACTGAACTACCTAAGAGCCCATAGGGAGGTAATTTCTCCCTTACTGAACTTCCTATAATGAAGAAATTTCTACCTTACTGAACTACCTAAGGGCCCATAGAGAGGAATTTTTTTACTTACTGAACGGCCCATAATGAAGAAATTTCTACCTTACTGGATCACCTTAGAGCCCATAGCGAGGAAATTTTTCCCTAACTCAACTGCACATGATGAAGAAATTTCTACCTTACTGAACTACCTAAGAGCCCATAGAGAGAAAATTTTTCAATTACTGAACGGCCCATAATGAAAAAATTTCTACCTTACTGAACTACCTAAGAGCCCATAGTGAGGAAATTCTTCCCTTACTGAACGGATCATAATGAAGAAATTTCTACTTTACTGACCTACCTAAGAGCCCATAGAGAGGAAATTTCTCCCTTACTGAACTTCCCATAATGAACAAATTTTTACATTACTGAACTACCTAAGGGCCCTTAGAAAGGAAATTTCTCTCTTACTGAACGGCCCATAATGAAGAAATTTATACCTTACTGAACTACCTAAGGGCCCAGAGAGAGGAAATTTCTCCTTACTGAACTACCTGACAGTCTGTAGAGAAGAAATTTCTCATTTACTGAAGGGATCATAATGAAGAAATTTCTACCTTACTGAACTACCTAAGGGTCCATAGAGAATAAATTTCTCCTTTACTGAACGGCCAATAATGAAGAAATTTCTACCTTGCTGAACTACCTAAGATCCCATAGAAAGGAAATTTCTCCCTTATGAAGAAATTTCTACCGTACTGAACTACCTAAGGGCCCAGAGGGAGGAAATTTCTCCCTTACTGAACGGCCCATAATGAAGAAATTTCTACCTTACTGAACTACCTAAGAGCCTATAGAGAGGAAATTTCCCCCTTACTGAACGTTCCATAATGAAGAAATTTCTACATTACTGAGCTAAGTAAGAGCCCATAGAGAGGAAATTTCTCCCTTACTGAACGGCTCATAATGAAAAAAATTCTACCTAACTGAACTACCTAAGGGTCCATAGAGAGGAAATTTCTCCATTACTGAACGGCTCATAATGAAGTAATTTCTATCTTACTGAACTACCTATGAGCCCATAGAGATGAAATTTCTCCCTTACTGAACGGGCCATAATGAAGAAATTTCTACCTTACTGAACTACCTAAGGGTCCATAGAGAGGAAATTGCTCGCTTACTGAACGGCCCATAATGAAGAAATTTCTACCTTACTGAACTACCTAAGAGCCCATAGAGAGGAAATTTCTCCCTTACTGAACGGGCCATAATGAAGAAATTTCTACCCTACTGAACTACCTAAGAGTCCATAGAGAGGAAATTTCTCCCTTACTGAACGGCCCATTATGAAGAAATTTCTACCTTACTGAACTACCTAAGAGCATATTGAGAAGCAATTTTTCAATTACTGAACGGCCAATAATGAAGAAATTTCTACCTTACTGAACTACCTAAGAGCCCATTGAGAAGCAATTTTTCCCTTACTGAACGCCCCATAATGAAGAAATTTCTACCCTACTGAACTACCTAAGAGTCCATAGAGAGGAAATTTCTCCCTTACTGAACGGCCCATTATGAAGAAATTTCTACCTTACTGAACTACCTAAGAGCCCATTGAGAAGCAATTTTTCCCTTACTGAACGCCCCATAATGGAGAAATTTCTACCTTACTGAACTACCTAAGAGCCCATAGAGAGGAAATTTCTTCCTTACTGAACGGCCCATTATGAAGAAATTTCTACCTTACTGAACTACCTAAGGGTCCATAGAGAGGAAATTTCTCGCTTACTGAACGGCCCATAATGAAGAAATTTCTACCTTACTGAACTAAATAAGAGCCCATAGAGAGGAAATTTCTCCCTTACTGAACGGGCCATAATGAAGAAATTTCTACCTTACTGAACTAAGTAAGAGCCCATAGAGAGGTAATTTCTCCCTTACTGAACGCCTCATAATGAAGAAATTTCTACCTTACTGAACTACCTACGAGCCCATAGAGAGGAAATTTCTCATTTACTGAACGGCCCATAATGAAGAAGTTTCTACCTTACTGAACTACCTAAGAGTCAAAAGAGAGGAAATTTCTCTCTTACTGAACGACAAATAATGAAGAAATTTCTACCTTGCTGAACTACTTAAGGGTCCATAGAGAGGAAATTTCTCCCTTAATGAACGGCTCATAATGAAGAAATTTCAACCTTATTGAACTACCTAAGAGCCCATAGAGAGGAAATTTCTTCCCTACTGAACGGGCCATAATGAAGAAATTTCTACCTTACTGAACTACCTAAGAGCATATTGAGAAGCAATTTTTCAATTACTGAACGGCCAATAATGAAGAAATTTCTACCTTACTGAACTACCTAAGAGCCCATTGAGAAGCAATTTTTCCCTTACTGAACGCCCCATAATGAAGAAATTTCTACCCTACTGAACTACCTAAGAGTCCATAGAGAGGAAATTTCTCCCTTACTGAACGGCCCATTATGAAGAAATTTCTACCTTACTGAACTACCTAAGAGCCCATTGAGAAGCAATTTTTCCCTTACTGAACGCCCCATAATGGAGAAATTTCTACCTTACTGAACTACCTAAGAGCCCATAGAGAGGAAATTTCTTCCTTACTGAACGGCCCATTATGAAGAAATTTCTACCTTACTGAACTACCTAAGGGTCCATAGAGAGGAAATTGCTCGCTTACTGAACGGCCCATAATGAAGAAATTTCTACCTTACTGAACTAAATAAGAGCCCATAGAGAGGAAATTTCTCCCTTACTGAACGGGCCATAATGAAGAAATTTCTACCTTACTGAACTAAGTAAGAGCCCATAGAGAGGTAATTTCTCCCTTACTGAACGCCTCATAATGAAGAAATTTCTACCTTACTGAACTACCTACGAGCCCATAGAGAGGAAATTTCTCATTTACTGAACGGCCCATAATGAAGAAGTTTCTACCTTACTGAACTACCTAAGAGTCAAAAGAGAGGAAATTTCTCTCTTACTGAACGACAAATAATGAAGAAATTTCTACCTTGCTGAACTACTTAAGGGTCCATAGAGAGGAAATTTCTCCCTTAATGAACGGCTCATAATGAAGAAATTTCAACCTTATTGAACTACCTAAGAGCCCATAGAGAGGAAATTTCTTAACTACTGAACGGGCCATAATGAAGAAATTTCTACCTTACTGAACTACCTAAGAGTACATAAAGAGGAAATTTCTCCCTTACTGAACGACCCATAAGGAAGAAATTTCTAATTACTGAACTTCCTAAGACCGCTTAGAAACAAAATTTCTCCCTTACTGAACGGCCCATAATGAAGAAATTTCTACCTTACTGAACTACCTAAGAGCCCATTGAGAGGCAATTTTTCCCTTACTGAACGCCCCATAATGGAGAAATTTCTACCTTACTGAACTACCTAAGATCCCATAGAGAGGAAATTTCTCAATTACTGAACGGCCCATTATGAAGAAATTTCTACCTTACTGAACTACCTAAGGGTCCATAGAGAGGAAATTTCTCCCTTACCGAACGGCTCATAATGAAGAAATTTCTACCTTACTGAACTACCTAAGAGCCCATAGAGAGGAAATTTCTCCCTTACTGAACGGCCCATTATGAAGAAATTTCTAAATTACTGAACTACCTAAGAGCCCATTGAGAAGCAATTTTTCAATTACTGAACGGCCAATAATGAAGAAATTTCTACCTTACTGAACTACCTAAGAGCCCATAGAGAGGAAATTTTTCTATTACTAAACGGCTCATAATGAAGAAATTTCTACCCTACTGAACTACCTAAGGGTCCATAGAGAGGAAATTTCTCCCTTACTGAACGGTCAATAATAAAGAAATTTCTAGCTTACTGAACTACCTAAGAGCCCATAGAGAGGAAATTACTCCCTTACTATATGAATATAATAATGAAGAAATTTCTACCTTACTGAACTACCTAAGGGTCCATAGAGAGAAAATTTCTCCCTTACTGAACGGCCCATTATGAAGAAATTTCTACCTTACTGAACTACCTAAGAGCCCATAGAGAGGAAATTTTTCCCTTACTGAACGGCCCATAATGAAGAAATTTCTAATTTACTGAACTACCTAAGAGCCCATAGAGACGAAATTTTTCCCTTACTGAACGGACCATAATGAAGAAATTTCTACTTTACCGAACTACCTAAGGGTCCATAGAGGGGAAATTTCTCCCTTAGTGAACGGCTCATAATGAAGAAATTTCTACCCTACTGAGCTACCTATGAGCCCAAATTTCTACCTTACTGAACTACCTAAGAGATCATAGAGATCAAATTTCTCCCTTACTGAACGGGCCCTAATGAAGAAATTTCTACCTTACTGTACTACCTAAGGGTCCATAGAGAAAAAAATGTTCCCTTACTGAACGGCCCATAATGAAGAAATTTCTACCTTACTGAACTACCTAAGAGCCCATAGGGAGGTAATTTCTCCCTTACTGAACGGCCTATAATGAAGAAATTTCTACCTTACTGAACTACCTAAGGGCCCATAGACAGGAATTTTTTTACTTACTGAACGGCCCATAATGAAGAAATTTCTACCTTACTGGATCACCTTAGAGCCCATAGCGAGGAAATTTTTCCCTAACTCAACTGCACATAATGAAGAAATTTCTACCTTACTGAACTACCTAAGAGCCCATAGAGAGAAAATTTTTCAATTACTGAACTTCCCATAATGAAAAAATTTCTACCTTACTGAACTACCTAAGAGCCCATAGTGATAAAATTCTTCCCTTACTGAACGGATCATAATGAAGAAATTTCTACTTTACTGACCTACCTAAGAGCCCATAGAGAGGAAATTTCTCCCTTACTGAACTTCCCATAATGAACAAATTTTTACATTACTGAACTACCTAAGGGCGATTAGAAAGGAAATTTCTCTCTTACTGAACGGCCCATAATGAAGAAATTTCTACCTTGCTGAACTACCTAAGGTCCCAGAGAGAGGAAATTTCTCCTTACTGAACTACCTGACAGTCTGTAGAGAAGAAATTTCTCATTTACTGAAGGGATCATAATGAAGAAATTTCTACCTTACTGAACTACCTAAGGGTCCATAGAGAGGAAATTTCTCCTTTACTGAACGGCCAATAATGAAGAAATTTCTACCTTGCTGAACTACCTAAGATCCCATAGAAAGGAAATTTCTCCCTTATGAAGAAATTTCTACCGTACTGAACTACCTAAGGGCCCAGAGGGAGGAAATTTCTCCCTTACTGAACGGCCCATAATGAAGAAATTTCTACCTTACTGAACTACCTAAGAGCCCATAGAGAGGAAATTTCCCCCTTACTGAACGTTCCATAATGAAGAAATTTCTACATTACTGAGCTAAGTAAGAGCCCATAGAGAGGAAATTTCTCCCTTACTGAACGGCTCATAATGAAAAAAATTTTACCTAACTGAACTACCTAAGGGTCCATAGAGAGGAAATTTCTCCATTACTGAACGGCTCATAATGAAGTAATTTCTATATTACTGAACTACCTATGAGCCCATAGAGATGAAATTTCGCCCTTACTGAACGGGCCATAATGAAGAAATTTCTACCTTACTGAACTACCTAAGGGTCCATAGAGAGGAAATTTTTCCCTAACTCAACTGCACATGATGAAGAAATTTCTACCTTACTGAACTACCTAAGAGCCCATAGAGAGAAAATTTTTCAATTACTGAACGGCCCATAATGAAAAAATTTCTACCTTACTGAACTAAGTAAGAGCCCATAGTGAGGAAATTCTTCCCTTACTGAACGGATCATAATGAAGAAATTTCTACTTTACTGACCTACCTAAGAGCCCATAGAGAGGAAATTTCTCCCTTACTGAACTTCCCATAATGAACAAATTTTTACATTACTGAACTACCTAAGGGCCCTTAGAAAGGAAATTTCTCTCTTACTGAACGGCCCATAATGAAGAAATTTATACCTTACTGAACTACCTAAGGGCCCAGAGAGAGGAAATTTCTCCTTACTGAACTACCTGACAGTCTGTAGAGAAGAAATTTCTCATTTACTGAAGGGATCATAATGAAGAAATTTCTACCTTACTGAACTACCTAAGGGTCCATAGAGAATAAATTTCTCCTTTACTGAACGGCCAATAATGAAGAAATTTCTACCTTGCTGAACTACCTAAGATCCCATAGAAAGGAAATTTCTCCCTTATGAAGAAATTTCTACCGTACTGAACTACCTAAGGGCCCAGAGGGAGGAAATTTCTCCCTTACTGAACGGCCCATAATGAAGAAATTTCTACCTTACTGAACTACCTAAGAGCCCATAGAGAGGAAATTTCCCCTTTACTGAACGTTCCATAATGAAGAAATTTCTACATTACTGAGCTAAGTAAGAGCCCATAGAGAGGAAATTTCTCCCTTACTGAACGGCTCATAATGAAAAAAATTCTACCTAACTGAACTACCTAAGGGTCCATAGAGAGGAAATTTCTCCATTACTGAACGGCTCATAATGAAGTAATTTCTATCTTACTGAACTACCTATGAGCCCATAGAGATGAAATTTCTCCCTTACTGAACGGGCCATAATGAAGAAATTTCTACCTTACTGAACTACCTAAGGGTCCATAGAGAGGAAATTGCTCGCTTACTGAACGGCCCATAATGAAGAAATTTCTACCTTACTGAACTACCTAAGAGCCCATAGAGAGGAAATTTCTCCCTTACTGAACGGGCCATAATGAAGAAATTTCTACCCTACTGAACTACCTAAGAGTCCATAGAGAGGAAATTTCTCCCTTACTGAACGGCCCATTCTGAAGAAATTTCTACCTTACTGAACTACCTAAGAGCATATTGAGAAGCAATTTTTCAATTACTGAACGGCCAATAATGAAGAAATTTCTACCTTACTGAACTACCTAAGAGCCCATTGAACGCCCCATAATGAAGAAATTTCTACCCTACTGAACTACCTAAGAGTCCATAGAGAGGAAATTTCTCCCTTACTGAACGGCCAATTATGAAGAAATTTCTACCTTACTGAACTACCTAAGAGCCCATTGAGAAGCAATTTTTCCCTTACTGAACGCCCCATAATGGAGAAATTTCTACCTTACTGAACTACCTAAGAGCCCATAGAGAGGAAATTTCTTCCTTACTGAACGGCCCATTATGAAGAAATTTCTACCTTACTGAACTACCTAAGGGTCCATAGAGAGGAAATTGCTCGCTTACTGAACGGCCCATAATGAAGAAATTTCTACCTTACTGAACTAAATAAGAGCCCATAGAGAGGAAATTTCTCCCTTACTGAACGGGCCATAATGAAGAAATTTCTACCTTACTGAACTAAGTAAGAGCCCATAGAGAGGTAATTTCTCCCTTACTGAACGCCTCATAATGAAGAAATTTCTACCTTACTGAACTACCTACGAGCCCATAGAGAGGAAATTTCTCATTTACTGAACGGCCCATAATGAAGAAGTTTCTACCTTACTGAACTACCTAAGAGTCAAAAGAGAGGAAATTTCTCTCTTACTGAACGACAAATAATGAAGAAATTTCTACCTTGCTGAACTACTTAAGGGTCCATAGAGAGGAAATTTCTCCCTTAATGAACGGCTCATAATGAAGAAATTTCAACCTTATTGAACTACCTAAGAGCCCATAGAGAGGAAATTTCTTCCCTACTGAACGGGCCATAATGAAGAAATTTCTACCTTACTGAACTACCTAAGAGTACATAAAGAGGAAATTTCTCCCTTACTGAACGACCCATAAGGAAGAAATTTCTAATTACTGAACTTCCTAAGACCGCTTAGAAACAAAATTTCTCCCTTACTGAACGGCCCATAATGAAGAAATTTCTACCTTACTGAACTACCTAAGAGCCCATTGAGAGGCAATTTTTCCCTTACTGAACGCCCCATAATGGAGAAATTTCTACCTTACTGAACTACCTAAGAGCCCATAGAGAGGAAATTTCTCAATTACTGAACGGCCCATTATGAAGAAATTTCTACCTTACTGAACTACCTAAGGGTCGATAGAGAGGAAATTTCTCCCTTACCGAACGGCTCATAATGAAGAAATTTCTACCTTACTGAACTACCTAAGAGCCCATAGAGAGGAAATTTCTCCCTTACTGAACGGCCCATTATGAAGAAATTTCTAAATTACTGAACTACCTAAGAGCCCATTGAGAAGCAATTTTTCAATTACTGAACGGCCAATAATGAAGAAATTTCTACCTTACTGAACTACCTAAGAGCCCATAGAGAGGAAATTTTTCCCTTACTAAACGGCTCATAATGAAGAAATTTCTACCCTACTGAACTACCTAAGGGTCCATAGAGAGGAAATTTCTCCCTTACTGAACGGTCAATAATAAAGAAATTTCTAGCTTACTGAACTACCTAAGAGCCCATAGAGAGGAAATTACTCCCTTACTATATGAATATAATAATGAAGAAATTTCTACCTTACTGAACTACCTAAGGGTCCATAGAGAGAAAATTTCTCCCTTACTGAACGGCCCATTATGAAGAAATTTCTACCTTACTGAACTACCTAAGAGCCCATAGAGAGGAAATTTTTCCCTTACTGAACGGCCCATAATGAAGAAATTTCTAATTTACTGAACTACCTAAGAGCCCATAGAGACGAAATTTTTCCCTTACTGAACGGACCATAATGAAGAAATTTCTACTTTACCGAACTACCTAAGGGTCCATAGAGGGGAAATTTCTCCCTTAGTGAACGGCTCATAATGAAGAAATTTCTACCCTACTGAGCTACCTATGAGCCCAAATTTCTACCTTACTGAACTACCTAAGAGATCATAGAGATCAAATTTCTCCCTTACTGAACGGGCCCTAATGAAGAAATTTCTACCTTACTGTACTACCTAAGGGTCCATAGAGAAAAAAATGTTCCCTTACTGAACGGCCCATAATGAAGAAATATCTACCTTACTGAACTACCTAAGAGCCCATAGGGAGGTAATTTCTCCCTTACTGAACGGCCTATAATGAAGAAATTTCTACCTTACTGAACTACCTAAGGGCCCATAGACAGGAATTTTTTTACTTACTGAACGGCCCATAATGAAGAAATTTCTACCTTACTGGATCACCTTAGAGCCCATAGCGAGGAAATTTTTCCCTAACTCAACTGCACATAATGAAGAAATTTCTACCTTACTGAACTACCTAAGAGCCCATAGAGAGAAAATTTTTCAATTACTGAACTTCCCATAATGAAAAAATTTCTACCTTACTGAACTACCTAAGAGCCCATAGTGATAAAATTCTTCCCTTACTGAACGGATCATAATGAAGAAATTTCTACTTTACTGACCTACCTAAGAGCCCATAGAGAGGAAATTTCTCCCTTACTGAACTTCCCATAATGAACAAATTTTTACATTACTGAACTACCTAAGGGCGATTAGAAAGGAAATTTCTCTCTTACTGAACGGCCCATAATGAAGAAATTTCTACCTTGCTGAACTACCTAAGGTCCCAGAGAGAGGAAATTTCTCCTTACTGAACTACCTGACAGTCTGTAGAGAAGAAATTTCTCATTTACTGAAGGGATCATAATGAAAAAATTTCTACCTTACTGAACTACCTAAGGGTCCATAGAGAGGAAATTTCTCCTTTACTGAACGGCCAATAATGAAGAAATTTCTACCTTGCTGAACTACCTAAGATCCCATAGAAAGGAAATTTCTCCCTTATGAAGAAATTTCTACCGTACTGAACTACCTAAGGGCCCAGAGGGAGGAAATTTCTCCCTTACTGAACGGCCCATAATGAAGAAATTTCTACCTTACTGAACTACCTAAGAGCCCATAGAGAGGAAATTTCCCCCTTTCTGAACGTTCCATAATGAAGAAATTTCTACATTACTGAGCTAAGTAAGAGCCCATAGAGAGGAAATTTCTCCCTTACTGAACGGCTCATAATGAAAAAAATTTTACCTAACTGAACTACCTAAGGGTCCATAGAGAGGAAATTTCTCCATTACTGAAAGGCTCATAATGAAGTAATTTCTATCTTACTGAACTACCTATGAGCCCATAGAGATGAAATTTCGCCCTTACTGAACGGGCCATAATGAAGAAATTTCTACCTTACTGAACTACCTAAGGGTCCATAGAGAGGAAATTTCTCCATTACTGAACGGCTCATAATGAAGTAATTTCTATCTTACTGAACTACCTATGAGCCCATAGAGAGGAAATTTCTCCATTACTGAACGGCTCATAATGAAGTAATTTCTATCTTACTGAACTACCTATGAGCCCATAGAGATGAAATTTCGCCCTTACTGAACGGCCCATAATGAAGAAATTTCTACCTTACTGAACTACCTAAGAGCCCATAGAGAGGAAATTTCTCCCTTACTGAACGGGCCATAATGAAGAAATTTCTACCTTACTGAACTACCTAAGAGTCCATACAGAGGAAATTTTTCCCTTACTGAACGGCCCATTATGAAGAAATTTCTACCTTACTGAACTACCTAAGAGCCCATTGAGAAGCAATTTTTCAATTACTGAACGGCCAATAATGAAGAAATTTCTACCTTACTGAACTACCTAAGAGCCCATTGAGAAGCAATTTTTCCCTTACTGAACGCCCCATAATGGAGAAATTTCTACTTTACTGAACTACCTAAGAGCCCATAGAGAGGAAATTTCTCCCTTACCGAACGGCCCATTATGAAGAAATTTCTACCTTACTGAACTACCTAAGGGTCCATAGAGAGGAAATTGCTCGCTTACTGAACGGCCCATAATGAAGAAATTTCTACCTTACTGAACTACCTAAGAGCCCATAGAGAGGAAATTTCTCCCTTACTGAAAGGGCCGTAATGAAGAAATGTCTACCTTACTGAACTACCTAAGAGTCCATAGAGAGGAAATTTCTCCCTTACTGAACGGCCCATTATGAAGAAATTTCTACCTTACTGAACTACCTAAGAGCCCATAGAGAGGAAATTTCTCCCTTACTGAACGGCCCATTATGAAGAAATTTCTACCTTACTGAACTACCTAAGAGCCCATTGAGAAGCAATTTTTCCCTTACTGAACGCCCCATAATGGAGAAATTTCTACCTTACTGAACTACCTAAGAGCCCATAGAGAGGAAATTTCTCCCTTACTGAACGGCCCATTATGAAAAAATTTACTTAATGAACTACCTAAATGTCCATAGAGAGGAAATTTCTCCCTTACCGAACGGCTCATAATGAAGAAATTTCTACCTTACTGAACTACCTAAGAGTCCATAGAGAGGAAATTTCTCCCTTACTGAACGGCCCATTATGAAGAAATTTCTACCTTACTGAACTACCTAAGAGCCCATTGAGAAGCAATTTTTCCCTTACTGAACGCCCCATAATGGAGAAATTTCTACCTTACTGAACTACCTAAGAGCCCATAGAGAGGAAATTTCTCCCTTACTGAACGGCCCATTATGAAAAAATTTACTTAATGAACTACCTAAATGTCCATAGAGAGGAAATTTCTCCCTTACCGAACGGCTCATAATGAAGAAATTTCTACCTTACTGAACTACCTAAGAGTCCATAGAGAGGAAATTTCTCCCTTACTGAACGGCCCATATTGAAGAAATTTCTACCTTACTGAACTACCTAAGGGTCCATAGAGAGGAAATTGCTCGCTTACTGAACGGCCCCTAATGAAGAAATTTCTACCTTACTGAACTAATTAAGAGCCCATAGAGAGGAAATTTCTCCCTTACTGAACGGGCCATAATGAAGAAATTTCTACCTTACTGAACTACCTAAGGGTCCATAGAGAGGAAATTTCTCCCTTACTGAACGGCCCATTATGAAGAAATTTCTACCTTACTGAACTACCTAAGAGCCCATTGAGAAGCAATTTTTCCCTTACTGAACGCCCCATAATGGAGAAATTTCTACCTTACTGAACTACCTAAGAGCCCATAGAGAGGAAATTTCTCCCTTACTGAACGGCCCATTATGAAAAAATTTACTTAATGAACTACCTAAATGTCCATAGAGAGGAAATTTCTCCCTTACCGAACGGCTCATAATGAAGAAATTTCTACCTTACTGAACTACCTAAGAGTCCATAGAGAGGAAATTTCTCCCTTACTGAACGGCCCATTATGAAGAAATTTCTACCTTACTGAACTACCTAAGAGCCCATTGAGAAGCAATTTTTCAATTACTGAACGGAAAATAATGAAGAAATTTCTACCTTACTGAACTACCTAAGAGCCCATAGAGAGGAAATTTTTCCCTTACTAAACGGCTCATAATGAAGAAATTTCTACAATACTGAACTACCTAAGGGTCCATAGAGAGGAAATTTCTCCCTTACTGAACGGCCCATTATGAAGAAATTTCTACCTTACTGAACTACCTAAGGGTCCATAGAGAGGAAATTGCTCGCTTACTGAACGGCCCATAATGAAGAAATTTCTACCTTACTGAACTACCTAAGAGCCCATAGAGAGGAAATTTCTCCCTTACTGAACGGTCAATAAAAAAGAAATTTCTAGCTTACTGAACTACCTATGAGCCCATAGAGAGGAAATTACTCCCTTACTATATGAATATATGGGCTATACTATATGAATAATATGGGCCCTTACAGAGGGAGGAAATTTCTCCCTTACTGAACGGCCCATAATGAAGAAATTTCTACCTTACTGAACTACCTAAGAGCCCATAGAGAGGAAATTTCCCCCTTACTGAACGTTCCATAATGAAGAAATTTCTACATTACTGAGCTAAGTAAGAGCCCATAGAGAGGAAATTTCTCCCTTACTGAACGGCTCATAATGAAAAAAATTCTACCTAACTGAACTACCTAAGGGTCCATAGAGAGGAAATTTCTCCATTACTGAACGGCTCATAATGAAGTAATTTCTATCTTACTGAACTACCTATGAGCCCATAGAGATGAAATTTCTCCCTTACTGAACGGGCCATAATGAAGAAATTTCTACCTTACTGAACTACCTAAGGGTCCATAGAGAGGAAATTGCTCGCTTACTGAACGGCCCATAATGAAGAAATTTCTACCTTACTGAACTACCTAAGAGCCCATTGAGAAGCAATTTTTCAATTACTGAACGGCCAATAATGAAGAAATTTCTACCTTACTGAACTACCTAAGAGTCCATACAGAGGAAATTTTTCCCTTACTGAACGGCCCATTATGAAGAAATTTCTACCTTACTGAACTACCTAAGAGCCCATTGAGAAGCAATTTTTCAATTACTGAACGGCCAATAATGAAGAAATTTCTACCTTACTGAACTACCTAAGAGCCCATTGAGAAGCAATTTTTCAATTACTGAACGGCCAATAATGAAGAAATTTCTACCTTACTGAACTACCTAAGAGTCCATACAGAGGAAATTTTTCCCTTACTGAACGGCCCATTATGAAGAAATTTCTACCTTACTGAACTACCTAAGAGCCCATTGAGAAGCAATTTTTCAATTACTGAACGGCCAATAATGAAGAAATTTCTACCTTACTGAACTACCTAAGGGTCCATAGAGAGGAAATTGCTCGCTTACTGAACGGCCCATAATGAAGAAATTTCTACCTTACTGAACTACCTAAGAGCCCATTGAGAAGCAATTTTTCAATTACTGAACGGAAAATAATGAAGAAATTTCTACCTTACTGAACTACCTAAGAGCCCATAGAGAGGAAATTTTTCCCTTACTAAACTGCTCATAATGAAGAAATTTCTACCCTACTGAACTACATAAGGGTCCATAGAGAATAAATTTCTCCCTTACTGAACGGCTCATATGGAAGAAATTTCTACCTTACTGAACTACCTAAGAGCGTATAGAGAGGAAATTTTTCCCTTACTGAACGGTCAATAATAAAGAAATTTCTAGCTTACTGAACTACCTAAGAGTCCATAGAGAGGAAATTACTCCCTTACTATATGAATATAATAATGAAGAAATTTCTACCTTACTGAACTACCTAAGGGTCCATAGAGAGGAAATTTCTCCCTTACTGAACGGCCCATATTGAAGAAATTTCTACCTTACTGAACTACCTAAGAGCCCATAGAGAGGAAATTTTTCCCTTACTGAAAGGATCATAATGAAGAAATTTCTAATTTACTGAACTACCTAAGAGCCCATAGAGAGGAAATTTTTCCCTTACTGAACGGAAAATAATGAAGAAATTTCTACTTTACCGAACTACCTAAGGGTCCATAGAGAGGAAATTTCTCCCTTAGTGAACGGCTCATAATGAAGAAATTTCTACCCTACTGAGCTACCTATGAGCCCAAATTTCTACCTTACTGAACTACCTAAGAGATCATAGAGATCAAATTTCTCCCTTACTGAACGGGCCCTAATGAAGAAATTTCTACCTTACTGTACTACCTAAGTTTCCATAGAGAAAAAAATTTTCCCTTACTGAACGGCCCATAATGAAGAAATTTCTACCTTACTGAACTACCTAAGAGCCCATAGGGAGGTAATTTCTCCCTTACTGAACGGCCTATAATGAAGAAATTTCTACCTTACTGAACTACCTTAGAGCCCATAGCGAGGAAATTTTTCTCTAACTCAACTGCACATAATGAAGAAATTTCTACCTTACTGAACTACCTAAGAGCCCATAGAGAGAACATTTTTCCCTTACTGAACGGTCCATAATGAAAAAATTTCTACCTTACTGAACTACCTAAGAGCCCATAGTGAGGAAATTCTTCCCTTACTGAACGGATCATAATGAAGAAATTTCTACTTTACTGACCTACCTAAGAGCCCATAGAGAGGAAATTTCTCCCTTACTGAACTTCCCATAATGAACAAATTTTTACATTACTGAACTACCTAAGGGCCCTTAGAAAGGAAATTTCTCTCTTACTGAACGGCCCATAATGAAGAAATTTCTACCTTACTGAACTACCTAAGGGCCCAGAGAGAGGAAATTTCTCCATTACTGAACGGCTCATAATGAAGTAATTTCTATCTTACTGAACTACCTATGAGCCCATAGAGATGAAATTTCTCCCTTACTGAACGGGCCATAATGAAGAAATTTCTACCTTACTGAACTACCTAAGGGTCCATAGAGAGGAAATTGCTCGCTTACTGAACGGCCCATAATGAAGAAATTTCTACCTTACTGAACTCCCATAATGTAGAAATTTCTACCTTACTGAACTCCCATAATGTAGAAATTTCTACATTACTGAACTACGTAAGAGCCCATAGAGAGGAAATTTCTCCCTTACTGAACGGGCCATAATGAAGAAATTTCTACCTTACTGAACTACCTAAGAGTCCATACAGAGGAAATTTTTCCCTTACTGAACGGCCCATTATGAAGAAATTTCTACCTTACTGAACTACCTAAGAGCCCATTGAGAAGCAATTTTTCAATTACTGAACGGCCAATAATGAAGAAATTTCTACCTTACTGAACTACCTAAGAGCCCATTGTGAAGCAATTTTTCAATTACTGAACGGAAAATAATGAAGAAATTTCTACCTTACTGAACTACCTAAGAGCCCATAGAGAGGAAATTTTTCCCTTACTAAACGGCTCATAATGAAGAAATTTCTACCCTACTGAACTACCTAAGGGTCCATAGAGAGGAAATTTTTCCCTTACTGAACGGCCCATAATGAAGAAATTTCTACCTTACTGAACTACCTAAGAGCGTATACAGAGGAAATTTTTCCCTTACTGAACGGTCAATAATAAAGAAATTTCTAGCTTACTGAACTACCTAAGAGCCCATAGAGAGGAAATTACTCCCTTACTATATGAATATAATAATGAAGAAATTTCTACCTTACTGAACTTCCTAAGGGTCCATAGAGAGGAAATTTCTCCCTTACTGAACGGCCCATATTGGAGAAATTTCTACCTTACTGAACTACCTAAGAGCCCATAGAGAGGAAATTTTTCCCTTACTGAAAGGCCCATAATGAAGAAATTTCTACCTTACTGAACTACCTAAGGGCCCAGAGAGAGGAAATTTCTCCATTACTGAACGGCTCATAATGAAGTAATTTCTATCTTACTGAACTACCTATGAGCTCATAGAGATGAAATTTCTCCCTTACTGAACGGACCATAATGAAGAAATTTCTACCTTACTGAACTACCTAAGGGTCCATAGAGAGGAAATTGCTCGCTTACTGAACGGCCCATAATGAAGAAATTTCTAATTTACTGAACTACCTAAGAGCCCATAGAGAGGAAATTTCTCCCTTACTGAACGGGCCATAATGAAGAAATTTCTACCTTACTGAACTACCTAAGAGTCCATACAGAGGAAATTTTTCCCTTACTGAACGGCCCATTATGAAGAAATTTCTACCTTACTGAACTACCTAAGAGCCCATTGAGAAGCAATTTTTCAATTACTGAACGGCCAATAATGAAGAAATTTCTACCTTGCTGAACTACCTAAGATCCCATAGAAAGGAAATTTCTCCCTTATGAAGAAATTTCTACCGTACTGAACTACCTAAGGGCCCAGAGGGAGGAAATTTCTCCCTTACTGAACGGCCCATAATGAAGAAATTTCTACCTTACTGAACTACCTAAGAGCCCATAGAGAGGAAATTTCTCCCTTACTTAACGACCCATAATGAAGAAATTTCTACCTTACTGAACTACCTAAGGGCCCAGAGAGAGGAAATTTCTCCTTACTGAACTACCTGACAGTCTGTAGAGAAGAAATTTCTCGTTTACTGAAGGGATCATAATGAAGAAATTTCTACCTTACTGAACTACCTAAGGGTCCATAGAGAGGAAATTTCTCCTTTACTGAACGGCCAATAATGAAGAAATTTCTACCTTGCTGAACTACCTAAGATCCCATAGAAAGGAAATTTCTCCCTTATGAAGAAATTTCTACCGTACTGAACTACCTAAGGGCCCAGAGGGAGGAAATTTCTCCCTTACTGAACGGCCCATAATGAAGAAATTTCTACCTTACTGAACTACCTAAGGGTCCATAGAGAGGAAATTGCTCGCTTACTGAACGGCCCATAATGAAGAAATTTCTACCTTACTGAACTACCTAAGAGCCCATAGAGACGAAATTTCCCCCTTACTGAAAGTTCCATAATGAAGAAATTTCTACATTACTGAGCTAAGTAAGAGCCCATAGAGAGGAAATTTCTCCCTTACTGAACGGCTCATAATGAAAAAAATTCTACCTAACTGAACTACCTAAGGGTCCATAGAGAGGAAATTTCTCCATTACTGAACGGCTCATAATGAAGTAATTTCTATCTTACTGAACTACCTATGAGCCCATAGAGATGAAATTTCTCCCTTACTGAACGGGCCATAATGAAGAAATTTCTACCTTACTGAACTACCTAAGGGTCCATAGAGAGGAAATTGCTCGCTTACTGAACGGCCCATAATGAAGAAATTTCTACCTTACTGAACTATCTAAGAGCCCATAGAAAAGAAATTTTTCCCTTACTGAACAATCAATAATAAAGAATTTTCTAGCTTACTGAACTACCTAAGAGAACATAGAGAGGAAATTACTCCCTTACTGTATGAATATAATAATGAAGAAATTTCTACCTTACTGAACTACCTAAGGGTCCATAGAGCGGACATTTCTCCCTTACTGAACGGCCCATATTGAAGAAATTTCTACCTTACTGAACTACCTAAGAGCCCATAGAGAGGAAATTTTTCCCTTACTGAACGGCCCATAATGAAGAAATTTCTAATTTACTAAACTACCTAAGAGCCCATAGAGAGGAAATTTTTCCCTTACTGAACGGTCAATAATAAAAAAATTTCTACCTTACTGAACTACCTAAGAGCCCATAGAGAGGAAATTTTTCAGTTACTGAACGGCCAATAACGAAGAAATTTCTACCTTACTGAACTACCTAAGAGCCCATAGAGAGGAAATTTTTTACTTACTTTTTACTAATGAAGAAATTTCTACCTTACTGAACTACCTAAGAGCCCATAGAGATCAAATTTCTATCTTACTGAACGGGCCATAATGAAGAAATTTCTACCTTACTGAACTACCTAAGAGCCCATAGAGAGGAAATTTTTCCCTTACTGAACGGTCAATAATAAAGAAATTTCTAGCTTACTGAACTACTTAAGAGCCCATGGAGAGGAAATTACTCCCTTACTGTATGAATATAATAATGAAGAAACTTCTACCATACTGAACTACCTAAGAGCCCATAGAGAGGAAATTACTCCCTTACTGTATGAATATAATAATGAAGAAATTTCTACCTTACTGAACTACCTAAGGGTCCATAGAGAGGAAATTTCTCCCTTACTGAACGGCCCATATTGAAGAAATGTCTACCTTACTGAACTACCTAAGAGGACATAGAGTGGAAATTTTTCCCTTACTGAACGGTCAATAATAAAGAAATTTCTAGCTTACTGAACTACCTAAGAGCATATAGAGAGGAAATTTCTCCCTTACTGAACGACCCATAATGAAGAAATTTCTACCTTACTGAACTACCTAAGAGCCCATAGAGAGGAAATTTCTCCCTAACTCAACTGCCCATAATGAAGAAATTTCTACCTTACTGACCTACCTAAGGGCCCTTAGAGAGGAAATTTCTAACTTACTGAACTTCCCATAATGAAGAAATTTCTACATTACTGAACTACCTGAGTACTATTAGAAATTAAATTTCTCTCTTACTGAACGGCTCATAATGAAGAAATTTCTACCTTACTGAACTACCTAAGAGCCCATAGAGAGGAAATTTCTCCCTTACTGAACGACCCATAATGAAGAAATTTCTACCTTACTGAACTACCTAAGAGCCCATAGAGATTAAATTTCTCCCTAACTCAACTGCCCATAATGAAGAAATTTCTACCTTACTGAACTAATTAAGAGCCCATAGAGAGGAAATTTTTCCCTTACTGAACGGTCAATAATAAAGAAATTTCTAGCTTACTGAACTACCTAAGAGCCCATAGAGAATGAAGAAATTTCTACCTTACTGAACTACCTAAGAGCCCATAGAGATCAAATTTCTATCTTACTGAACGGGCCATAATGAAGAAATTTCTACCTTACTGAACTACCTAAGAGCCCATAGAGAGGAAATTTTTCCCTTACTGAACGGTCAATAATAAAGAAATTTCTAGCTTACTGAACTACTTAAGAGCCCATGGAGAGGAAATTACTCCCTTACTGTATGAATATAATAATGAAGAAACTTCTACCATACTGAACTACCTAAGAGCCCATAGAGAGGAAATTACTCCCTTACTGTATGAATATAATAATGAAGAAATTTCTACCTTACTGAACTACCTAAGGGTCCATAGAGAGGAAATTTCTCCCTTACTGAACGGCCCATATTGAAGAAATGTCTACCTTACTGAACTACCTAAGAGGACATAGAGAGGAAATTTTTCCCTTACTGAACGGTCAATAATAAAGAAATTTCTAGCTTACTGAACTACCTAAGAGCATATAGAGAGGAAATTTCTCCCTTACTGAACGACCCATAATGAAGAAATTTCTACCTTACTGAACTACCTAAGAGCCCATAGAGAGGAAATTTCTCCCTAACTCAACTGCCCATAATGAAGAAATTTCTACCTTACTGACCTACCTAAGGTCCCTTAGAGAGGAAATTTCTAACTTACTGAACTTCCCATAATGAAGAAATTTCTACATTACTGAACTACCTGAGGGCTATTAGAAATTAAATTTCTCTCTTACTGAACGGCTCATAATGAAGAAATTTCTACCTTACTGAACTACCTAAGAGCCCATAGAGAGGAAATTTCTCCCTTACTGAACGACCCATAATGAAGAAATTTCTACCTTACTGAACTACCTAAGAGCCCATAGAGATTAAATTTCTCCCTAACTCAACTGCCCATAATGAAGAAATTTCTACCTTACTGAACTAATTAAGAGCCCATAGAGAGGAAATTTTTCCCTTACTGAACGGTCAATAATAAAGAAATTTCTAGCTTACTGAACTACCTAAGAGCCCATAGAGACTAAATTACTCC
>CAJMZQ010000047.1:0-25000 GCA_905220385.1 Xylota sylvarum | reverse complement strand
TGAGGATGAGGATGAGGATGAGGATGAGGATGAGGATGAGGATGAGGATGAGGATGAGGATGAGGATGAGGATGAGGATGAGGTTGAGGATGAGGATGAGGATGAGGATGAGGATGAGGATGAGGATGAGGATGAGGATGAGGATGAGGATGAGGATGAGGATGAGGATGAGGATGAGGATGAGGATGAGGATGAGGATGAGGATGAGGATGAGGATGAGGATGAGGATGAGGATGAGGATGAGGATGAGGATGAGGATGAGGATGAGGATGAGGATGAGGATGAGGATGAGGATGAGGATGAGGATGAGGATGAGGATGAGGATGAGGATGAGGATGAGGATGAGGATGAGGATGAGGATGAGGATGAGGATGAGGATGAGGATGAGGATGAGGATGAGGATGAGGATGAGGATGAGGATGAGGATGAGGATGAGGATGAGGATGAGGATGAGGATGAGGATGAGGATGAGGATGAGGATGAGGATGAGGATGAGGATGAGGATGAGGATGAGGATGAGGATGAGGATGAGGATGAGGATGAGGATGAGGATGAGGATGAGGATGAGGATGAGGATGAGGATGAGGATGAAAGGTAGAAATTTCTTCATTATTATATTCATACAGTAAGGGAGTAATTTCCTCTCTATGGGCTCTTAGGTAGTTCAGTAAGCTAGAAATTTCTTTATTATTGACCGTTCAATAAGGGAAAAATTTCTTCTCTATGGGCTCTTAGGTAGTTCAGTAAGGTAGTAATTTCTTCATTATTATATTCATACAGTAAGGGAGTAATTTCCTCTCTATGGGCTCTTAGGTAGTTCAGTAAGCTAGAAATTTCTTTATTATTGACCGTTCAGTAAGGGAAAAATTTCCTCTCTATGGGCTCTTAGGTAGTTCAGTAAGGTAGAAATTTCTTCATAATGGGTCGTTCAGTAAAGGAGAAATTTCCTCTCTATGGACTCTTAGGTAGTTCAGTAAGGTAGAAATTTCTTCATTATCCCCCGTTCAGTAAGGGAGTCATTTCCTCTCTATGGGCTCTTAGGTAGTTCAGTAAGGTAGAAATTTTTTCAATATGGGCCGTTCAGTAAGGGAGAAATTTCCTCTCTATGGACCCTTAGGTAGTTCAGTAAGGTAGAAATTTCTTCATTATTATATTCATACAGTAAGGGAGTAATTTCCTCTCTATGGGCTCTTAGGTAGTTCAGTAAGCTAGAAATATCTTTATTATTGACCGTTCAGTAAGGGAAAAATTTCCTCTCTATGGGCTCTTAGGTAGTTCAGTAAGGTAGAAATTTCTTCATAATGGGTCGTTCAGTAAAGGAGAAATTTCCTCTCTATGGACTCTTAGGTAGTTCAGTAAGGTAGAAACTCCTTCATTATGGCCCGTTCAGTAAGGGAGTAATTTCCTTTCTATTTGCTCATAGGTAGTTCAGTAAGCCCGAAATTTCGTTATTATTAACCGTTCAGTAAGGGAAAAATTTCCTCTCTATGTTCTCTTAGGTAGTTCAGTAAGGTAGAAATTTCTTCAATACGGGCCGTTCAGTAAGGGAGAAATTTCCTCTCTATGGACCCTTAGGTAGTTCAGTAAGGTAGAAATTTCTTCATTATTATATTCATACAGTAAGGGAGTAATTTCCTCTCTATGGGCTCTTAGGTAGTTCAGTAAGCTAGAAATTTCTTTATTATTGACCGTTCAGTAAGGGAAAAATTTCTTCTCTATGGGCTCTTAGGTAGTTCAGTAAGGTAGTAATTTCTTCATAATAGTTCGTTCAGTAAAGGAGAAATTTCCTCTCTATGGACTCTTAGGTAGTTCAGTAAGGTAGAAATTCCTTCATTATCCCCCGTTCAGTAAGGTAGTAATTTCCTCTCTATGGGCTCTTAGGTAGTTCAGTAAGCTAGAAATTTCTTTATTATTGACCGTTCAGTAAGGGAAAAATTTCCTCTCTATGGGCTCTTAGGTAGTTCAGTAAGGTAGAAATTTTTTCAATATGGGCCGTTCAGTAAGGGAGAAATTTCCTCTCTATGGACCCTTAGGTAGTTCAGTAAGGTAGAAATTTCTTCATTATTATATTCATACAGTAAGGGAGTAATTTCCTCTCTATGGGCTCTTAGGTAGTTCAGTAAGCTAGAAATTTCTTTATTATTGACCGTTCAGTAAGGGAAAAATTTCCTCTCTATTTGCTCTTAGGTAGTTCAGTAAGGTAGAAATTTCTTCATTATGGCCCGTTCAGTAAGATAGAAATTTGATCTCTATGGGCTCTTAGGTAGTTCAGTAAGGTAGAAATTTCTTCATTAGTAAAAAGTAAGTAAAAAATTTCCTCTCTATGGGCTCTTAGGTAGTTCAGTAAGGTAGAAATTTCTTCATTATTGGCCGTTCAGTAACTGAAAAATTTCCTCTCTATGGGCTCTTAGGTAGTTCAGTAAGGTAGAAATTTTTTTATTATTGACCGTTCAGTAAGGGAAAAATTTCCTCTCTATGGGCTCTTAGGTAGTTTAGTAAATTAGAAATTTGTTCATTATGGGCCGTTCAGTCAGGGAAAAATTTCCTCTCTATGGGCTCTTAGGTAGTTCAGTAAGGTAGAAATTTTTTCAATATGGGCCGTTCAGTAAGGGAGAAATTTCCTCTCTATGGGCTCTTAGGTAGTTCAGTAAGGTAGAAATTTCTTCATTAGTAAAAAGTAAGTAAAAAATTTCCTCTCTATGGGCTCTTAGGTAGTTCAGTAAGGTAGAAATTTCTTCATTATTGGCCGTTCAGTAACTGAAAAATTTCCTCTCTATGGGCTCTTAGGTAGTTCAGTAAGGTAGAAATTTTTTTATTATTGACCGTTCAGTAAGGGAAAAATTTCCTCTCTATGGGCTCTTAGGTAGTTTAGTAAATTAGAAATTTCTTCATTATGGGCCGTTCAGTCAGGGAAAAATTTCCTCTCTATGGGCTCTTAGGTAGTTCAGTAAGGTAGAAATTTTTTCAATATGGGCCGTTCAGTAAGGGAGAAATTTCCTCTCTATATGCTCTTAGGTAGTTCAGTAAGCTAGAAATTTCTTTATTATTGACCGTTCAGTAAGGGAAAAATTTCCTCTCTATGTCCTCTTAGGTAGTTCAGTAAGGTAGACATTTCTTCAATATGGGCCGTTCAGTAAGGGAGAAATTTCCTCTCTATGGACCCTTAGGTAGTTCAGTAAGGTAGAAATTTCTTCATTATTATATTCATACAGTAAGGGAGTAATTTCCGCTCTATGGGCTCTTAATTAGTTCAGTATGGTAGAAATTTCTTCATTATTATATTCATACAGTAAGGGAGTAATTTAATTTCCATGGGCTCTTAGGTAGTTCAGTAAGCTAGAAATTTCTTTATTATTGACCGTTCAGTAAGGGAAAAATTTCCTCTCTATGGGCTCTTAGGTAGTTCAGTAAGATAGAAATTTCTTCATTATGGCCCGTTCAGTAAGATAGAAATTTGATCTCTATGGGCTCTTAGGTAGTTCAGTAAGGTAGAAATTTCTTCATTAGTAAAAAGTAAGTAAAAAATTTCCTCTCTATGGGCTCTTAGGTAGTTCAGTAAGGTAGAAATTTCTTCATTATTGGCCGTTCAGTAACTGAAAAATTTCCTCTCTATGGGCTCTTAGGTAGTTCAGTAAGGTAGAAATTTTTTTATTATTGACCGTTCAGTAAGGGAAAAATTTCCTCTCTATGGGCTCTTATTTAGTTTAGTAAATTAGAAATTTCTTCATTATGGGCCGTTCAGTAAGGGAAAAATTTCCTCTCTATGGGCTCTTAGGTAGTTCAGTAAGGTAGAAATTTCTTCATTATTATATTCATACAGTAAGTAAGTAATTTCCTCTCTATGGGCTCTTAGGTAGTTCAGTAAGCTAGAAATTTCTTTATTATTGACCGTTCAGTAAGGGAAAAATTTCTTCTCTATGGGCTCTTAGATAGTTCAGTAAGGTAGAAATTTCTTCATTATGGGCCGTTCAGTAAGCGAGCAATTTCCTCTCTATGGACCCTTAGGTAGTTCAGTAAGGTAGAAATTTCTTCAGTATGGCCCGTTCAGTAAGGGAGAAATTTCATCTCTATGGGCTCATAGGTAGTTCAGTAAGATAGAAATTACTTCATTATGAGCCGTTCAGTAATGGAGAAATTTCCTCTCTATGGACCCTTAGGTAGTTCAGTTAGGTAGAATTTTTTTCATTATGAGCCGTTCAGTAAGGGAGAAATTTCCTCTCTATGGGCTCTTACTTAGCTCAGTAATGTAGAAATTTCTTCATTATGGAACGTTCAGTAAGGGGGAAATTTCCTCTCTATGTTCTCTTAGGTAGTTCAGTAAGGTAGAAATTTCTTCATTCTGGGCCGTTCAGTAGGGGAGAAATTTCCTCCCTCTGGGCCCTTAGGTAGTTCAGTACGGTAGAAATTTCTTCATAAGGGAGAAATTTCCTTTCTATGGGATCTTAGGTAGTTCAGCAAGGTAGAAATTTCTTCATTATTGGCCGTTCAGTAAAATAGAAAGTTCCTCTCTATGGACCCTTAGGTAGTTCAGTAAGGTAGAAATTTCTTCATTATGATCCCTTCAGTAAATGAGAAATTTCTTCTCTACAGACTGTCAGGTAGTTCAGTAAGGAGAAATTTCCTCTCTCTGGGCCCTTAGGTAGTTCAGTAAGGTAGAAATTTCTTCATTATGATCCGTTCAGTAAGAGAGAAATTTCCTTTCTAAGGGCCCTTAGGTAGTTCAGTAATGTAAAAATTTGTTTTTTAATAATGGAAGTTCAGTAAGGGAGAAATTTCCTCTCTATGGGCTCTTAGGTAGGTCAGTAAAGTAGAAATTTCTTCATTATGATCCTTTCAGTAAGGGAAGAATTTCCTCACTATGGGCTCTTAGGTAGTTCAGTAAGGTAGAAATTTCTTCATTATGTGCAGTTGAGTTAGGGAAAAATTTCCTCGCTATGGGCTCTAAGGTAATCCAGTAAGGTAGAAATTTCTTCATTATGGGCCGTTCAGTAAGTAAAAAAATTCCTCTCTATGGGCCCTTAGGTAGTTCAGTAAGGTAGAAATTTCTTCATTATAGGCCGTTCAGTAAGGGAGAAATTTCCTCTCTATGGACCCTTAGGTAGTTCGGTAAAGTAGAAATTTCTTCATTATGGTCCGTTCAGTAAGGGAAAAATTTCGTCTCTATGGGCTCTTAGGTAGTTCAGTAAATTAGAAATTTCTTCATTATGGGCCTTCCAGTAAGGGAAAAATTTCCTCTCTATGGGCTCTTAGGTAGTTCAGTAAGGTAGAAAATTCTTCAATATGGGCCGTTCAGTAAGGGAGAAATTTCCTCTCTATGGACCCTTAGGTAGTTCAGTAAGGTAGAAATTTCTTCATTATTATATTCATATAGTAAGGGAGTAATTTCCTCTCTATGGGCTCTTAGGTAATTCAGTAAGCTAGAAATTTCTTTATTATTGACCGTTCAGTAAGGGAAAAATTTCCTCTCTATACGCTCTTAGGTAGTTCAGTAAGCTAGAAATTTCTTTATTATTGACCGTTCAGTAAGGGAAAAATTTCCTCTCTATACGCTCTTAGGTAGTTCAGTAAGGTAGAAATTTCTTCCATATGGGCCGTTCAGTAAGGGAGAAATTTCGTCTCTATGGACCCTTAGGTAGTTCAGTAGGGTAGAAATTTCTTCATTATGGGCCGTTTAGTAAGGGAAAAATTTCCTCTCTATGGGCTCTTAGGTAGTTCAGTAAGGTAGAAATTTCTTCATTATTGGCCGTTCAGTAATTGAAAAATTGCTTCCCAATGGGCTCTTAGGTAGTTCAGTAAGGTAGAAATTTCTTCATAATGGGCCGTTCAGTAAGGGAGAAATTTCCTCTCTATGGACTCTTAGGTAGTTCAGTAAGGTAGAAATTTCTTCATTATGAGACGTTCGGTAAGGGAGAAATTTCCTCTCTATGGACCCTTAGGTAGTTCAGTAAGGTAGAAATTTCTTCATAATGGGCCGTTCAGTAAGGGAGAAATTTCCTCTCTATGGGCTCTTAGGTAGTTCAGTAAGGTAGAAATTTCTCCATTATGGGGCGTTCAGTAAGGGAAAAATTGCTTCTCAATGGGCTCTTAGGTAGTTCAGTAAGGTAGAAATTTCTTCATTATGGCCCGTTCAGTAAGGGAGAAATTTCCTCTCTATGGACTCTTAGGTAGTTCAGTAAGGTAGAAATTTCTTCATTATGGCCCGTTCAGTAAGGGAGAAATTTCCTCTCTATGGACTCTTAGGTAGTTCAGTAAGGTAGAAATTTCTTCATTATGGCCCGTTCAGTAAGGGAGAAATTTCCTCTCTATGGGCTCTTAGGTAGTTCAGTAAGGTAGAAATTTCTTCATTATGGGCCGTTCAGTAAGCGAGCAATTTCCTCTCTATGGACCCTTAGGTAGTTCAGTAAGGTAGAAATTTCTTCATTATGGCCCGTTCAGTAAGGGAGAAATTTCCTCTCTATGGGCTCTTAGGTAGTTCAGTAAGGTAGAAATTTCTTCATAATGGGCCGTTCAGTAAGGGAGAAATTTCCTCTCTATGGACTCTTAGGTAGTTCAGTAAGGTAGACATTTCTTCATTATGGCCCGTTCAGTAAGGGAGAAATTTCCTCTCTATGGGCTCTTAGGTAGTTCAGTAAGGTAGAAATTTCTTCATTATGGGCCGTTCAGTAAGCGAGCAATTTCCTCTCTATGGACCCTTAGGTAGTTCAGTAAGGTAGAAATTTCTTCATAATGGGCCGTTCAGTAAGGGAGAAATTTCCTCTCTATGGGCTCTTAGGTAGTTCAGTAAGGTAGAAATTTCTCCATTATGTAGCGTTCAGTAAGGGAAAAATTGCTTCTCAATGGGCTCTTAGGTAGTTCAGTAAGGTAGAAATTTCTTCATAATGGGCCGTTCAGTAAGGGAGAAATTTCCTCTCTATGGGCTCTTAGGTAGTTCAGTAAGGTAGAAATTTCTTCATTATGGGCCGTTCAGTAAGCGAGCAATTTCCTCTCTATGGACCCTTAGGTAGCTCAGTAAGGTAGAAATTTCTTCATAATGGGCCGTTCAGTAAGGGAGAAATTTCCTCTCTATGGGCTCTTAGGTAGTTCAGTAAGGTAGAAATTTCTCCATTATGTAGCGTTCAGTAAGGGAAAAATTGCTTCTCAATGGGCTCTTAGGTAGTTCAGTAAGGTAGAAATTTCTTCATAATGGGCCGTTCAGTAAGGGAGAAATTTCCTCTCTATGGGCTCTTAGGTAGTTCAGTAAGGTAGAAATTTCTTCATTATTGGCCGTTCAGTAATTGAAAAATTGCTTCTCAATGGGCTCTTAGGTAGTTCAGTAAGGTAGAAATTTCTTCATAATTGGCCGTTCAGTAAGGGAGAAATTTCCTCTCTATGGACTCTTAGGTAGTTCAGTAAGGTAGAAATTTCTTCATTATGGCCCGTTCAGTAAGGGAGAAATTTCCTCTCTATGGGCTCTTAGGTAGTTCAGTAAGGTAGAAATTTCTTCATTATGGGCCGTTCAGTAAGCGAGCAATTTCCTCTCTATGGACCCTTAGGTAGTTCAGTAAGGTAGAAATTTCTTCATTATGGCCCGTTCAGTAAGGGAGAAATTTCATCTCTATGGGCTCATAGGTAGTTCAGTAAGATAGAAATTACTTCATTATGAGCCGTTCAGTAATGGAGAAATTTCCTCTCTATGGACCCTTAGGTAGTTCAGTTAGGTAGAATTTTTTTCATTATGAGCCGTTCAGTAAGGGAGAAATTTCCTCTCTATGGGCTCTTACTTAGCTCAGTAATGTAGAAATTTCTTCATTATGGAACGTTCAGTAAGGGGGAAATTTCCTCTCTATGGGCTCTTAGGTAGTTCAGTAAGGTAGAAATTTCTTCATTATGGGCCGTTCAGTAAGGGAGAAATTTCCTCTCTATGGACTCTTAGGTAGTTCAGTAAGGTAGACATTTCTTCATTATGGCCCGTTCAGTAAGGGAGAAATTTCCTCTCTATGGGCTCTTAGGTAGTTCAGTAAGGTAGAAATTTCTTCATTATGGGCCGTTCAGTAAGCGAGCAATTTCCTCTCTATGGACCCTTAGGTAGTTCAGTAAGGTAGAAATTTCTTCATAATGGGCCGTTCAGTAAGGGAGAAATTTCCTCTCTATGGGCTCTTAGGTAGTTCAGTAAGGTAGAAATTTCTCCATTATGTAGCGTTCAGTAAGGGAAAAATTGCTTCTCAATGGGCTCTTAGGTAGTTCAGTAAGGTAGAAATTTCTTCATAATGGGCCGTTCAGTAAGGGAGAAATTTCCTCTCTATGGACTCTTAGGTAGTTCAGTAAGGTAGAAATTGCTTCATTATTTCCCGTTCAGTAAGGGAGAAATTTGCTCTCTATGGGCTCTTAGGTAGTTCAGTAATTTAGAAATTTCTTCATTATGGGCCGTTCAGTAAGGGAGAAATTTCCTCTCTATGGGCTCTTAGGTAGTTCAGTAAGGTAGAAATTTCTTCATTATTGGCCGTTCAGTAATTGAAAAATTGCTTCTGAATGGGCTCTTAGGTAGTTCAGTAAGGTAGAAATTTCTTCATAATTGGCCGTTCAGTAAGGGAGAAATTTCCTCTCTATGGACTCTTAGGTAGTTCAGTAAGGTAGAAATTTCTTCATTATGGCCCGTTCAGTAAGGGAGAAATTTCCTCTCTATGGGCTCTTAGGTAGTTCAGTAAGGTAGAAATTTCTTCATTATGGGCCGTTCAGTATGCGAGCAATTTCCTCTCTATGGACCCTTAGGTAGTTCAGTAAGGTAGAAATTTCTTCATTATGGCCCGTTCAGTAAGGGAGAAATTTCCTCTCTATGGACCCTTAGGTAGTTCAGTTAGGTAGAATTTTTTTCATTATGAGAAGTTCAGTAAGGGAGAAATTTCCTCTCTATGGGCTCTTACTTAGCTCAGTAATGTAGAAATTTCTTCATTATGGAACGTTCAGTAAGGGGGAAATTTCCTCTCTATGGGCTCATAGGTAGTTCAGTAAGATAGAAATTACTTCATTATGAGCCGTTCAGTAATGGAGAAATTTCCTCTCTATGGACCCTTAGGTAGTTCAGTTAGGTAGAATTTTTTTCATTATGAGCCGTTCAGTAAGGGAGAAATTTCCTCTCTATGGGCTCTTATTTAGCTCAGTAATGTAGAAATTTCTTCATTATGGAACGTTCAGTAAGGGGGAAATTTCCTCTCTATGGGCTCTTAGGTAGTTCAGTAAGGTAGAAATTTCTTCATAATTGGCCGTTCAGTAAGGGAGAAATTTCCTCTCTATGGACTCTTAGGTAGTTCAGTAAGGTAGAAATTTCTTCATTATGGCCCGTTCAGTAAGGGAGAAATTTCCTCTCTATGGGCTCTTAGGTAGTTCAGTAAGGTAGAAATTTCTTCATTATGGGCCGTTCAGTAAGCGAGCAATTTCCTCTCTATGGACCCTTAGGTAGTTCAGTAAGGTAGAAATTTCTTCATTATGGCCCGTTCAGTAAGGGAGAAATTTCATCTCTATGGGCTCATAGGTAGTTCAGTAAGATAGAAATTACTTCATTATGAGCCGTTCAGTAATGGAGAAATTTCCTCTCTATGGACCCTTAGGTAGTTCAGTTAGGTAGAATTTTTTTCATTATGAGCCGTTCAGTAAGGGAGAAATTTCCTCTCTATGGGCTCTTACTTAGCTCAGTAATGTAGAAATTTCTTCATTATGGAACGTTCAGTAAGGGGGAAATTTCCTCTCTATGGGCTCTTAGGTAGTTCAGTAAGGTAGAAATTTCTTCATTATGGGCCGTTCAGTAAGGGAGAAATTTCCTCTCTATGGACTCTTAGGTAGTTCAGTAAGGTAGACATTTCTTCATTATGGCCCGTTCAGTAAGGGAGAAATTTCCTCTCTATGGGCTCTTAGGTAGTTCAGTAAGGTAGAAATTTCTTCATTATGTTCCGTTCAGTAAGCGAGCAATTTCCTCTCTATGGACCCTTAGGTAGTTCAGTAAGGTAGAAATTTCTTCATAATGGGCCGTTCAGTAAGGGAGAAATTTCCTCTCTATGGGCTCTTAGGTAGTTCAGTAAGGTAGAAATTTCTCCATTATGTAGCGTTCAGTAAGGGAAAAATTGCTTCTCAATGGGCACTTAGGTAGTTCAGTAAGGTAGAAATTTCTTCATAATGGGCCGTTCAGTAAGGGAGAAATTTCCTCTCTATGGACTCTTAGGTAGTTCAGTAAGGTAGAAATTGCTTCATTATTTCCCGTTCAGTAAGGGAGAAATTTGCTCTCTATGGGCTCTTAGGTAGTTCAGTAATTTAGAAATTTCTTCATTATGGGCCGTTCAGTAAGGGAGAAATTTCCTCTCTATGGGCTCTTAGGTAGTTCAGTAAGGTAGAAATTTCTTCATTATTGGCCGTTCAGTAATTGAAAAATTGCTTCTGAATGGGCTCTTAGGTAGTTCAGTAAGGTAGAAATTTCTTCATAATTGGCCGTTCAGTAAGGGAGAAATTTCCTCTCTATGGACTCTTAGGTAGTTCAGTAAGGTAGAAATTTCTTCATTATGGCCCGTTCAGTAAGGGAGAAATTTCCTCTCTATGGGCTCTTAGGTAGTTCAGTAAGGTAGAAATTTCTTCATTATGGGCCGTTCAGTATGCGAGCAATTTCCTCTCTATGGACCCTTAGGTAGTTCAGTAAGGTAGAAATTTCTTCATTATGGCCCGTTCAGTAAGGGAGAAATTTCCTCTCTATGGACCCTTAGGTAGTTCAGTTAGGTAGAATTTTTTTCATTATGAGAAGTTCAGTAAGGGAGAAATTTCCTCTCTATGGGCTCTTACTTAGCTCAGTAATGTAGAAATTTCTTCATTATGGAACGTTCAGTAAGGGGGAAATTTCCTCTCTATGGGCTCATAGGTAGTTCAGTAAGATAGAAATTACTTCATTATGAGCCGTTCAGTAATGGAGAAATTTCCTCTCTATGGATCCTTAGGTAGTTCAGTTAGGTAGAATTTTTTTCATTATGAGCCGTTCAGTAAGGGAGAAATTTCCTCTCTATGGGCTCTTATTTAGCTCAGTAATGTAGAAATTTCTTCATTATGGAACGTTCAGTAAGGGGGAAATTTCCTCTCTATGGGCTCTTAGGTAGTTCAGTAAGGTAGAAATTTCTCCATTATGGGGCGTTCAGTAAGGGAAAAATTGCTTCTCAATGGGCTCTAAGGTAGTTCAGTAAGGTAGAAATTTCTTCATAATGGGCCGTTCAGTAAGGGAGAAATTTCCTCTCTATGGACTCTTAGGTAGTTCAGTAAGGTAGAAATTTCTTCATTATGGCCCGTTCAGTAAGGGAGAAATTTCCTCTCTATGGGCTCTTAGGTAGTTCAGTAAGGTAGAAATTTCTTCATTATGGGCCGTTCAGTAAGCGAGCAATTTCCTCTCTATGGACCCTTAGGTAGTTCAGTAAGGTAGAAATTTCTTCATTATGGGCCGTTCAGTAAGGGAGAAATTTCCTCTCTATGGGCTCTTAGGTAGTTCAGTAAGGTAGAAATTTCTTCATAATGGGCCGTTCAGTAAGGGAGAAATTTCCTCTCTATGGACTCTTAGGTAGTTCAGTAAGGTAGACATTTCTTCATTATGGCCCGTTCAGTAAGGGAGAAATTTCCTCTCTATGGACTCTTAGGTAGTTCAGTAAGGTAGAAATTTCTTCATAATGGCCCGTTCAGTAAGGGAGAAATTTCCTCTCTATAGGCTCTTAGGTAGTTCAGTAAGGTAGAAATTTCTTCATTATGGGCCGTTCAGTAAGCGAGCAATTTCCTCTCTATGGACCCTTAGGTAGTTCAGTAAGGTAGAAATTTCTTCATTATGGCCCGTTCAGTAAGGGAGAAATTTCCTCTCTATGGGCTCTTAGGTAGTTCAGTAAGGTAGAAATTTCTTCATAATGGGCCGTTCAGTAAGGGAGAAATTTCCTCTCTATGGACTCTTAGGTAGTTCAGTAAGGTAGAAATTTCTTCATAATGGCCCGTTCAGTAAGGGAGAAATTTCCTCTCTATAGGCTCTTAGGTAGTTCAGTAAGGTAGAAATTTCTTCATTATGGGCCGTTCAGTAAGCGAGCAATTTCCTCTCTATGGACCCTTAGGTAGTTCAGTAAGGTAGAAATTTCTTCATTATGGCCCGTTCAGTAAGGGAGAAATTTCCTCTCTATGGGCTCTTAGGTAGTTCAGTAAGGTAGAAATTTCTTCATAATGGGCCGTTCAGTAAGGGAGAAATTTCCTCTCTATGGACTCTTAGGTAGTTCAGTAAGGTAGAAATTTCTTCATAATGGCCCGTTCAGTAAGGGAGAAATTTCCTCTCTATGGGCTCTTAGGTAGTTCAGTAAGGTAGAAATTTCTTCATAATGGGCCGTTCAGTAAGGGAGAAATTTCCTCTCTATGGACTCTTAGGTAGTTCAGTAAGGTAGAAATTTCTTCATAATGGCCCGTTCAGTAAGGGAGAAATTTCCTCTCTATAGGCTCTTAGGTAGTTCAGTAAGGTAGAAATTTCTTCATTATGGGCCGTTCAGTAAGGGAGAAATTTCCTCTCTATGGGCTCTTAGGTAGTTCAGTAAGGTAGAAATTTCTTCATAATGGGCCGTTCAGTAAGGGAGAAATTTCCTCTCTATGGACTCTTAGGTAGTTCAGTAAGGTAGAAATTTCTTCATAATGGGGCGTTCAGTAAGGGAAACATTTCCTCTCTATGGGCTCTTAGGTAGTTCAGTAAGGTAGAAATTTCTTCATTATGGGCCGTTCAGTAAGGGAGAAATTTCCTCTCTATGGGCTCTTAGGTAGTTCAGTAAGGTAGAAATTTCTTCATAATGGGCCGTTCAGTAAGGGAGAAATTTCCTCTCTATGGACTCTTAGGTAGTTCAGTAAGGTAGAAATTTCTTCATAATGGCCCGTTCAGTAAGGGAGAAATTTCCTCTCTATAGGCTCTTAGGTAGTTCAGTAAGGTAGAAATTTCTTCATTATGGGCCGTTCAGTAAGCGAGCAATTTCCTCTCTATGGACCCTTAGGTAGTTCAGTAAGGTAGAAATTTCTTCATAATGGGCCGTTCAGTAAGGGAGAAATTTCCTCTCTATGGGCTCTTAGGTAGTTCAGTAAGGTAGAAATTTTTCCATTATGTAGCGTTCAGTAAGGGAAAAATTGCTTCTCAATGGGCTCTTAGGTAGTTCAGTAAGGTAGAAATTTCTTCATAATGGGCCGTTCAGTAAGGGAGAAATTTCCTCTCTATGGACTCTTAGGTAGTTCAGTAAGGTAGAAATTTCTTCATTATGGCCCGTTCAGTAAGGCAGAAATTTCCTCTCTATGGGCTCTTAGGAAGTTCAGTAAGGTAGAAATTTCTTCATTATGGGCCGTTCAGTAAGCGAGCAATTTCCTCTCTATGGACCCTTAGGTAGTTCAGTAAGGTAGAAATTTCTTCATTATGGCCCGTTCAGTAAGGGAGAAATTTCCTCTCTATGGGCTCTTAGGTAGTTCAGTAAGGTAGAAATTTCTTCATAATGGGCCGTTCAGTAAGGGACAAATTTCCTCTCTATGGACTCTTAGGTAGTTCAGTAAGGTAGAAATTTCTTCATAATGGGGCGTTCAGTAAGGGAAACATTTCCTCTCTATGGGCTCTTAGGTAGTTCAGTAAGGTAGAAATTTCTTCATTATGGGCCGTTCAGTAAGCGAGCAATTTCCTCTCTATGGACAATTAGGTAGTTCAGTAAGGTAGAAATTTCTTCATAATGGGCCGTTCAGTAAGGGAGAAATTTCCTCTCTATGGGCTCTTAGGTAGTTCAGTAAGGTAGAAATTTCTCCATTATGTAGCGTTCAGTAAGGGAAAAATTGCTTCTCAATGGGCTCTTAGGTAGTTCAGTAAGGTAGATATTTCTTCATAATGGGCCGTTCAGTAAGGGAGAAATTTCCTCTCTATGGGCTCTTAGGTAGTTCAGTAAGGTAGAAATTTCTTCATTATTGGCCGTTCAGTAATTGAAAAATTGCTTCTCAATGGGCTCTTAGGTAGTTCAGTAAGGTAGAAATTTCTTCATAATTGGCCGTTCAGTAAGGGAGAAATTTCCTCTCTATGGACTCTTAGGTAGTTCAGTAAGGTAGAAATTTCTTCATTATGGCCCGTTCAGTAAGGGAGAAATTTCCTCTCTATGGGCTCTTAGGTAGTTCAGTAAGGTAGAAATTTCTTCATTATGGGCCGTTCAGTAAGCGAGCAATTTCCTCTCTATGGACCCTTAGGTAGTTCAGTAAGGTAGAAATTTCTTCATTATGGCCCGTTCAGTAAGGGAGAAATTTCATCTCTATGGGCTCATAGGTAGTTCAGTAAGATAGAAATTACTTCATTATGAGCCGTTCAGTAATGGAGAAATTTCCTCTCTATGGACCCTTAGGTAGTTCAGTTAGGTAGAATTTTTTTCATTATGAGCCGTTCAGTAAGGGAGAAATTTCCTCTCTATGGGCTCTTACTTAGCTCAGTAATGTAGAAATTTCTTCATTATGAGCCGTTCGGTAAGGGAGAAATTTCCTCTCTATGGACCCTTAGGTAGTTCAGTAAGGTAGAAATTTCTTCATAATGGTCCGTTCAGTAAGGGAGAAATTTCCTCTCTATGGGCTCTTAGGTAGTTCAGTAAGGTAGAAATTTCTCCATTATGGGGCGTTCAGTAAGCGAAAAACTGGTTCTCAATGGGCTCTTAGGTAGTTCAGTAAGGTAGAAATTTCTTCATAATGGGCCGTTCAGTAAGGGAGAAATTTCCTCTCTATGGACTCTTAGGTAGTTCAGTAAGGTAGAAATTTCTTCATTATGGCCCGTTCAGTAAGGGAGAAATTTCCTCTCTATGGGCTCTTAGGTAGTTCAGTAAGGTAGAAATTTCTTCATTATGGGCCGTTCAGTAAGCGAGCAATTTCCTCTCTATGGACCCTTAGGTAGTTCAGTAAGGTAGAAATTTCTTCATTATGGCCCGTTCAGTAAGGGAGAAATTACCTCTCTATGGGCTCTTAGGTAGTTCAGTAAGGTAGAAATTTCTTCATAATGGGCCGTTCAGTAAAAGAGAAATTTCCTCTCTATGGACTCTTAGGTAGTTCAGTAAGGTAGACATTTCTTCATTATGGCCCGTTCAGTAAGGGAGAAATTTCCTCTCTATGGGCTCTTAGGTAGTTCAGTAAGGTAGAAATTTCTTCATTATGGGCCGTTCAGTAAGCGAGCAATTTCCTCTCTATGGACCCTTAGGTAGTTCAGTAAGGTAGAAATTTCTTCATAATGGGCCGTTCAGTAAGGGAGAAATTTCCACTCTATGGGCTCTTAGGTAGTTCAGTAAGGTAGAAATTTCTCCATTATGTAGCGTTCAGTAAGGGAAAAATTGCTTCTCAATGGGCTCTTAGGTAGTTCAGTAAGGTAGAAATTTCTTCATAATGGGCCGTTCAGTAAGGGAGAAATTTCCTCTCTATGGGCTCTTAGGTAGTTCAGTAAGGTAGAAATTTCTTCATTATTGGCCGTTCAGTAATTGAAAAATTGCTTCTCAATGGGCTCTTAGGTAGTTCAGTAAGATAGAAATTTCTTCATAATTGGCCGTTCAGTAAGGGAGAAATTTCCTCTCTATGGACTCTTAGGTAGTTCAGTAAGGTAGAAATTTCTTCATTATGGCCCGTTCAGTAAGGGAGAAATTTCCTCTCTATGGGCTCTTAGGTAGTTCAGTAAGGTAGAAATTTCTTCATTATGGGCCGTTCAGTAAGCGAGCAATTTCCTCTCTATGGACCCTTAGGTAGTTCAGTAAGGTAGAAATTTCTTCATTATGGCCCGTTCAGTAAGGGAGAAATTTCATCTCTATGGGCTCATAGGTAGTTCAGTAAGATAGAAATTACTTCATTATGAGCCGTTCAGTAATGGAGAAATTTCCTCTCTATGGACCCTTAGGTAGTTCAGTTAGGTAGAATTTTTTTCATTATGAGCCGTTCAGTAAGGGAGAAATTTCCTCTCTATGGGCTCTTACTTAGCTCAGTAATGTAGAAATTTCTTCATTATGGAACGTTCAGTAAGGGGGAAATTTCCTCTCTATGGGCTCTTAGGTAGTTCAGTAAGGTAGAAATTTCTTCATTATGGGCCGTTCAGTAAGGGAGAAATTTCCTCCCTCTGGGCCCTTAGGTAGTTCAGTACGGTAGAAATCTCTTCATAAGGGAGAAATTTCCTTTCTATGGGATCTTAGGTAGTTCAGCAAGGTAGAAATTTCTTCATTATGGGCCGTTCAGTAAGCGAGCAATTTCCTCTCTATGGACCCTTAGGTAGTTCAGTAAGGTAGAAATTTCTTCATTATGATCCCTTCAGTAAATGAGAAATTTCTTCTCTACAGACTGTCAGGTAGTTCAGTAAGGAGAAATTTCCTCTCTCTGGGCCCTTAGGTAGTTCAGTAAGGTAGAAATTTCTTCATTATGGGCCGTTCAGTAAGAGAGAAATTTATTTTCTAAGGGCCCTTAGGTAGTTCAGTAATGTAAAAATTTGTTCATTATGGGAAGTTCAGTAAGGGAGAAATTTCCTCTCTATGGGCTCTTAGGTAGGTCAGTAAAGTAGAAATTTCTTCATTATGATCCGTTCAGTAAGGGAAGAATTTCCTCACTATGGGCTCTTAGGTAGTTCAGTAAGGTAGACATTTTTTCATTATGGGCCGTTCAGTAATTGAAAAATTTTCGCTCTATGGGCTCTTAGATAGTTCAGTAAGATAGAAATTTCTTCATTATGTGCACTTGAGTTAGGGAAAAATTTCCTCGCTATGGGCTCTAAGGTGATCCAGTAAGGTAGAAATTTCTTCATTATGGGCCGTTCAGTAAGTAAAAAAATTCCTCTCTATGGGCCCTTAGGTAGTTCAGTAAGGTAGAAATTTCTTCATTATAGGCCGTTCAGTAAGGGAGAAATTACCTCCCTATGGGCTCTTAGGTAGTTCAGTAAGGTAGAAATTTCTTCATTATGGGCCGTTCAGTAAGGGAACATTTTTTTCTCTATGGACCCTTAGGTAGTACAGTAAGGTAGAAATTTCTTCATTAGGGCCCGTTCAGTAAGGGAGAAATTTGATCTCTATGATCTCTTAGGTAGTTCAGTAAGGTAGAAATTTGGGCTCATAGGTAGCTCAGTAGGGTTGAAATTTCTTCATTATGAGCCGTTCACTAAGGGAGAAATTTCCCCTCTACAGACCCTTAGGTAGTTCGGTAAAGTAGAAATTTCTTCATTATGGTCCGTTCAGTAAGGGAAAAATTTCGTCTCTATGGGCTCTTAGGTAGTTCAGTAAATTAGAAATTTCTTCATTATGGGCCGTTCAGTAAGGGAAAAATTTCCTCTCTATGGGCTCTTAGGTAGTTCAGTAAGGTAGAAATTTCATATAGTAAGGGAGTAATTTCCTCTCTATGGGCTCTTAGGTAGTTCAGTAAGCTAGAAATTTCTTTATTATTGACCGTTCAGTAAGGGAAAAATTTCCTCTCTATACGCTCTTAGGTAGTTCAGTAAGGTAGAAATTTCTTCCATATGGGCCGTTCAGTAAGGGAGAAATTTTTTCTCTATGGACCCTTAGGTAGTTCAGTAGGGTAGAAATTTCTTCATTATGAGCCTTTTAGTAAGGGAACAATTTCCTCTCTATGGGCTCTTAGGTAGTTCAGTAAGGTAGAAATTTCTTCATTATTGGCCGTTCAGTAATTGAAAAATTGCTTCTCAATGGGCTCTTAGGTAGTTCAGTAAGGTAGAAATTTCTTCATAATGGGCCGTTCAGTAAGGGAGAAATTTCCTCTCTATGGGCTCTTAGGTAGTTCAGTAAGGTAGAAATTTCTTCATTATGAGCCGTTCGGTAAGGGAGAAATTTCCTCTCTATGGACCCTTAGGTAGTTCAGTAAGGTAGAAATTTCTTCATAATGGGCCGTTCAGTAAGGGAGAAATTTCCTCTCTATGGGCTCTTAGGTAGTTCAGTAAGGTAGAAATTTCTCCATTATGGGGCGTTCAGTAAGGGAAAAATTTCCTCTCTATGGACTCTTAGGTAGTTCAGTAAGGTAGAAATTTATTCATTATGGCCCGTTCAGTAAGGGAGAAATTTCCTCTCTATGGACTCTTAGGTAGTTCAGTAAGGTAGAAATTTCTTCATTATGGCCTGTTCAGTAAGGAAGAAATTTCCCCTCTATGGGCTCTTAGGTAGTTCAGTAAGGTAGAAATTTCTTCATTATGGGCCGTTCAGTAAGCGAGCAATTTCCTCTCTATGGACCCTTAGGTATTTCAGTAAGGTAGAAATTTCTTCATTATGGCCCGTTCAGTAAGGGAGAAATTTCATCTCTATGGGCTCATAGGTAGTTCAGTAAGATAGAAATTACTTCATTATGAGCCGTTCAGTAATGGAGAAATTTTTTCTCTATGGACCCTTAGGTAGTTCAGTTAGGTAGAATTTTTTTCATTATGAGCCGTTCAGTAAGGGAGAAATTTCCTCTCTATGGGCTCTTACTTAGCTCAGTAATGTAGAAATTTCTTCATTATGGAACGTTCAGTAAGGGGGAAATTTCCTCTCTATGGGCTCTTAGGTAGTTCAGTAAGGTAGAAATTTCTTCATTATGGGCCGTTCAGTAAGTTAGAAATTTCCTCCCTCTGGGCCCTTAGGTAGTTCAGTACGGTAGAAATTTCTTCATAAGGGAGAAATTTCCTTTCTATGGGATCTTAGGTAGTTCAGCAAGGTAGAAATTTCTTCATTATTGGCCGTTCAGTAAAGGAGAAATTTCCTCTCTATGGACCCTTAGGTAGTTCAGTAAGGTAGAAATTTCTTCATTATGATCCCTTCAGTAAATGAGAAATTTCTTCTCTACAGACTGTCAGGTAGTTCAGTAAGGAGAAATTTCCTCTCTCTGTTCCCTTAGGTAGTTCAGTAAGGTAGAAATTTCTTCATTATGGGCCGTTCAGTAAGAGAGAAATTTCCTTTCTAAGGGCCCTTAGGTAGTTCAGTAATGTAAAAATTTGTTCATTATGGGAAGTTCAGTAAGGGAGAAATTTCCTCTCTATGGGCTCTTAGGTAGGTCAGTAAAGTAGAAATTTCTTCATTATGATCCGTTCAGTAAGGGAAGAATTTCCTCACTATGGGCTCTTAGGTAGTTCAGTAAGGTAGACATTTTTTCATTATGGGCCGTTCAGTAATTGAAAAATTTTCTCTCTATGGGCTCTTAGGTAGTTCAGTAAGGTAGAAATTTCTTCATTATGTGCAGTTGAGTTAGGGAAAAATTTCCTCGCTATGGGCTCTAAGGTGATTTAGTAAGGTAGAAATTTCTTCATTATGGGCCGTTCAGTAAGTAAAAAAATTCCTCTCTATGGGCCCTTAGGTAGTTCAGTAAGGTAGAAATTTCTTCATAATGGGCCGTTCAGTAAGGGAGTAATTTCCTCTCTATGTGCTCTTAGGTAGTTCAGTAAGGTAGAAATTTCTTCATTATGAGCCGTTCGGTAAGGGAGAAATTTCCTCTCTATGGACCCTTAGGTAGTTCAGTAAGGTATAAATTTCTTCATAATGGGCCGTTCAGTAAGGGAGAAATTTCCTCTCTATGGGCTCTTAGGTAGTTCAGTAAGGTAGAAATTTCTCCATTATGGGGCGTTCAGTAAGGGAAAAATTGCCTCTCAATGGGCTCTTAGGTAGTTCAGTAAGGTAGAAATTTCTTCATTATGGGCCTTTCAGTAAGGGAGAAATTTTGTTTCTAAGCGGTCTTAGGAAGTTCAGTAATTAGAAATTTCTTCCTTATGGGTCGTTCAGTAAGGGAGAAATTTCCTCTCTATGGGCTCTTAGGTAGTTCAGCAAGGTTGAAATTTCTTCATTATGAGCCGTTCATTAAGGGAGAAATTTCCTCTCTATGGACCCTTAGGTAGTTCAGTAAGGTAGAAATTTCTTCATTATTTGTCGTTCAGTAAGAGAGAAATTTCCTCTCTTTTGACTCTTAGGTAGTTCAGTAAGGTAGAAACTTCTTCATTATGGGCCGTTCAGTAAATGAGAAATTTCCTCTCTATGGGCTCGTAGGTAGTTCAGTAAGGTAGAAATTTCTTCATTATGAGCCGTTCAGTAAGGGAGAAATTACCTCTCTATGGGCTCTTACTTAGTTCAGTAAGGTAGAAATTTCTTCATTACGGGTCGTTCAGTAAGGGAGAAATTTCTTCTCTTTTGACTCTTAGGTAGTTCAGTAAGGTAGAAATTTCTTCATTATGAGCCATTCAGTAAGGGAGAAATTTCCTACCTCTGGGCCCTGAGGTAGTTCAGTAAGGTAGAAATTTCTTCATTATGGCCCGTTCAGTAAGGGAGAAATTTCCTCTCTATGGACCCTTAGGTAGTTCAGTAAGGTAGAAATTTCTTCATTATTGGCCGTTCAGTTAGGGAGAAGTTTTTGTCTCTAAGCGCTGTTAGGTAGTTCAGTAAGGTAGAAATTTCTTCATTATTAGCCGTTCAGTAAGGGAGAAATATCCTCTCTATGGACCCTTAGGTAGTTCAGTAAGGTAGAAATTTCTTCATTATGGGTCGTTCAGTAAGGGAGAAATTTCCTTTCTATATGCCCTTAATTAGTTCAGTAAGGTAGAAATTTCTTCATAATTTGCCGTTCAGTAAGGGAGAAATTTCCTCTCTATGGGCTCTTAGGTAGTTCAGTAAGGTAGAAATTTCTTCATTATTGGCCGTTCAGTAAGGGAAAAATTGCCTCTCAATGGGCTCTTAGGTAGTTCAGTAAGGTAGAAATTTCTTCATTATGAGCCGTTCAGTAAGGGAGAAATTTCCTCTCTATGGGCTCTTAGGTAGTTCAGTAATGTAGAAATTTCTACATTATGGGAGTTCAGTAAGGTAGAAATTTCTACATTATGGGAGTTCAGTAAGGTAGAAATTTCTTCATTATGAGCCGTTCAGTAAGGGAGAAGTTTCCTCTCTAAGGGCCCTTAGGTAGTTCAGTAAGGTAGAAATTTCTTCATTATGGGCAATTGAGTTAGGGAGAAATTTCCTCTCTATGGGCTATTAGGTAGTTCAGTAAGGTAGAAATTTCTTCATTATGGGCCGTTCAGTAAGAGAGAAATTTCCTTTCTAAGGGCCCTTAGGTAGCTCAGTAATGTAGAAATTTCTTCATTATGGGAAGTTCAGTAAGGGAGAAGTTTCCTCTCTAAGGGCCCTTAGGTAGTTCAGTAATGTAGAAATTTCTTCATTATGTGCCGTTCAGTAAGGGAAAAATTTCCTCTCTAACTGCCCTTAGGTAGTTCAGTAAGGTAGAAATTTCTTCATTATGGGCAGTTGAGTTAGCGAGAAATTTCCTCTCTATGGGCTCTTAGGTAGTTCAGTAAGGTAGAAATTTCTTCATTATGGGCCGTTCAGCAAGTAAAAAATTTCCTCTCTATGGGCTCTTAGGCAGTTCAGTAAGGTAGAAATTTCTTCATTATGGGCCGTTCAGTAAGGGAAAAATTTCTTCTCTATGGACCCCTAGGTAGTTCAGTAAGGTAGAAATTTCTTCATTATGTGCAGTTGAGTTAGGGAAAAATTTCCTCGCTATGGGCTCTAAGGTGATTTAGTAAGGTAGAAATTTCTTCATTATGGGAAGTTCAGTAAGGGAGAAGTTTCCTCTCTAACTGCCCTTAGGTAGTTCAGTAATGTAGAAATTTCTTCATTATGGGCTGTTCAGTAAGGGAGAAATTTCGTCTATATGGGCTCTTAGGTAGTTCAGTAAGGTAGAAATTTCTTCATTATGGGCCGTTCAATAAATAAGAAATTTTCTCTCTATGGACAATAAGGTTGTTCCGTAAAGTAGAAATTTCTTCATTATGGTCCGTTCAGTAAGGGAAAAATTTCCTCTCTAACTGCCCTTAGGTAGTTCAGTAAGGTAGAAATTTCTTCATTATGGGCAGTTGAGTTAGCGAGAAATTTCCTCTCTATGGGCTCTTAGGTAGTTCAGTAAGGTAGAAATTTCTTCATTATGGGCCGTTCAGCAAGTAAAAAATTTCCTCTCTATGGGCTCTTAGGCAGTTCAGTAAGGTAGAAATTTCTTCATTATGGGCCGTTCAGTAAGGGAAAAATTTCTTCTCTATGGACCCCTAGGTAGTTCAGTAAGGTAGAAATTTCTTCATTATGGGCCGCTCAGTAAGAGAGAAATTTCCTTTCTAAGGGCCCTTAGGTAGTTCAGTAATGTAGAAAATTTCTATCATTATGGGCCGTTCAGTAAGGGAGAAATTTCGTCTCTATGGGCTCTTAGGTAGTTCAGTAAGGTAGAAATTTCTTCATTATGGGCCGTTCAATAAATAAGAAATTTTCTCTCTATGGGCCCTTAGGCAGTTCATTAAGGTAGAAATTTCTTCATTACGGGCCGTTCAGTAAGGGAGAAATTTCCTCTTTAGGGGCCCTTAGGTAGGTCAGTAAGGTAGAAATTTCTTCATTATGGGCCGTTCAGTAAAAGAGAAAATTTCCTCTCAATGGACAATAAGGTCGTTCGGTAAAGTAGAAATTTCTTCATTATGGTCCGTTCAGTAAGGGAAAAAATTTCCTCTCTAACTGCCCTTAGGTAGTTCAGTAAGGGTAGATATTTCTTCATTATGGGCAGTTGAGTTAGCGAGAAAATTTCCTCTCTATGGGCTCTTATTTAGTTCAGTAAGGTAGAAATTTCTTCATTATGGGCCGTTCAGCAAGTAAAAAATTTCCTCTCTATGGGCTCTTAGGCAGTTCAGTAAGGGTAGAAATTTCTTCATTATGGGCCGTTCAGTAAGGGAAAAATTTCTTCTCTATGGACCCTTAGGTAGTTCAGTAAGGTAGAAATTTCTTCATTATGGGCCGTTCAGTAAGAGAGAAATTTCCTTTCTAAGTGCCCTTAGGTAGTTCAGTAAGGTAGAAATTTCTTCATTATGGGCCGTTCAGTAAGGGAAAAATTTCTTCTCTATGGACCCTTAGGTAGTTCAGTAAGGTAGAAATTTCTTCATTATGGGATGTTCAGTAAGAGAGAAATTTCCTTTCTAAGGGCCCTTAGGTAGTTCAGTAAGGTAGAAATTTCTTCATTATGGGAGGTTCAGTAAGAGAGAAATTTCCTTTCTAAAGGCCGTTAATTAGCTCAGTAATGTAGAAATTCCTTCATTATGGGAAGTTCAGTAAGGGAGAAGTTTCCTCTCTAAGCGCCCTTAGGTAGTTCAGTAATGTAGAAATTTCTTCATTATGGGCCGTTCAGTAATTGAAAAATTTCTTCTCTATGGACCCTTAGGTAGTTCAGTAAGGTAGAAATTTCTTCATTATAGGCCGTTCAGTAAGAGAGAAATTTCCTTTCTAAGGGCCCTTAGGTAGCTCAGTAATGTAGAAATTTCTTCATTATGGGAAGTTCAGTAAGGGAGAAGTTTCCTCTCTAAGGGCCCTTAGGTAGTTCAGTAATGTAGAAATTTCTTCATTATGGGCCGGTTCAGTAAGAGAGAAATTTCCTTTCTAAGGACCCTTAGGTAGCTCAGTAATGTAGAAATTTCTTCATTATGGGAAGTTGAGTAAGGGAGAAGTTTCCTCTCTAAGGGCCCTAAGGTAGTTCAGTAATGTAGAAATTTCTTTCATTATGGGAAGTTCAGTAAGAGAGAAATTTCTTTCTAAGGGCCCTTAGGTAGTTCAGTAAGGTAAAAATTTCTTCATTATGAGAAGTTCAGTTAGGGAGAAATTTTCTCTCTATTGGCCCTTAGATAGCTCAGTAAGGTAGAAATTTCTTCATTATGGGATATGCAATAAGGGAGAAATTTCCTCTCTATGGGCTCTTATGTAGTTCAGTAATGTAGAAATTTCTTCATTATGAGCCGTTCAGTAAGGGAAAAATTGCCTCTCAATGGGCTCTTAGGTATGGGCTAAGAGCCCATTGAGAGGCAATTTTTCCCCTACTGAACGGCCCATAATGAAGAAATTTCTACCTTACTGAACTGCCTAAGAGCCCATAGAGAGGAAATTTTTTACTTGCTGAACGGAACATAATGAAGAAATTTCTACCTTACTGAACTACCTAAGAGCCCATAGAGAGGAAATTTCTCGCTAACTCAACTGCCCATAATGAAGAAATTTCTACCTTACTGAACTACCTAAGGGCAGTTAGAGAAGAAATTTTTCCCTTACTGACCGGCCCATAATGAAGAAATTTCTACCTTACTGAACTACCTAAGAGCCCATAGAGAGGTAATTTCTCCCTTCCTGAACGGCCTATAATGAAGAAATTTCTACCTTACTGAACTACCTAAAAGCCCATAGAGAGGAAATTTTTTACTTACTGAACGGCCCATAATGAAGAAATTTCTACCTTACTGAACTACCTAAGAGCCCATAGTGAGGAAATTTCTATCTAACTCAACTGCCCATAATGAAGAAATTTCTACCTTACTGACTACCTAAGGGCCCTTAGAGAGGAAACTTCTCCCCTTACTGAACGGCTTCATAATGAAGAAATTTCTACCTTACTGAACTCCCATAATGTAGAAATTTCTACATTACTGAACTACCTAAGGGCCCTTAGAAAGGAAATTTCTCTCTTACTCAAACGGCCCATAATGTAGAAATTCTACATTACTGAACTACCTAAGAGCCCATATAGAGTAAATTTCTCCCCTACTGAACGGGCCATAATGAAGAAATTTCTACCTACTGAACTACCTAAGAGTACATAAAGAGGTAATTTCTCCCTTACTGAACGACCCATAATAAAGAAATGTCTACCTTACTGAACTACCTAAGAGCGCTTAGAGACAAAATTTCTCCCCTTACTGAACGGCCCATAATGAAGAAATTTCTACTTGCTGAACTACCTAAGATCCCATAGAAAGGAAATTTCTCCCTTACCGAATGCCCAATAATGAAGAAATTGCTACCTTACTGAACTACCTAAGAGCCCATAGAGAGGAAATTTCTCTCTTACTGAACGGCTCATAATGAAGAAATTTTCTAGCTTACTGAACTACCTAAGAGCCCATTGAGAGCAATTTTTTCCCTTACTGAACGGCCAATAATGAAGAAATTTCTACCTTACTGAACTACCTAAGAGCCCATAGAGAGGAAATTTCTTC
>CAJMZQ010000046.1:5000-27862 GCA_905220385.1 Xylota sylvarum | reverse complement strand
ATGAGGATGAGGATGAGGATGAGGATGAGGATGAGGATGAGATGAGGATGAGGATGAGGATGAGGATGAGGAGGATGAGGATGAGGATGAGGATGAGGATGAGGATGAGGATGAGGATGAGGATGAGGATGAGGATGAGGATGAGGATGAGGATGAGGATGAGGATGAGGATGAGGATGAGGATGAGGATGAGGATGAGGATGAGGATGAGGATGAGGATGAGGATGAGGATGAGGATGAGGATGAGGATGAGGATGAGGATGAGGATGAGGATGAGGATGAGGATGAGGATGAGGATGAGGATGAGGATGAGGATGAGGATGAGGATGAGGATGAGGATGAGGATGAGGATGAGGATGAGGATGAGGATGAGGATGAGGATGAGGATGGAGGATGAGGATGAGGATGAGGATGAGGATGAGGATGAGGATGAGGATGAGGATGAGGATGAGGATGAGGATGAGGATGAGGATGAGGATGAGGATGAGGATGAGGATGAGGATGAGGATGAGGATGAGGATGAGGATGAGGATGAGGATGAGGATGAGGATGAGGATGAGGATGAGGATGAGGATGAGGATGAGGATGAGGATGAGGATGAGGATGAGGATGAGGATGAGGATGAGGATGAGGATGAGGATGAGGATGAGGATGAGGGGAGGATGAGGATGTCAGTAAGGTAGAAATTTCTTCATTATGGGGCAGTTGAGTTATTGAGAAATTTCCTCTCTATGGAATCTTAGGCAGTTCAGTAAGGTAGAAATTTCTTCATTATGGGTCGGTCACTAAGGGAGAAAATTTCCTCTCTATATGCTCTTAGGTAAGTTCAGTAAGGTAGAAATTTCTTCATAATGGGTCGTTCGGTAAAGGAGAAATTTCCTCTCTATGGGACTCTTAGGTAGTTCAGTAAGGTAGAAATTCCTTCATTATCCCCCGTTCAGTAAGGGAGTAATTTCCTCTCTAATGGGCTCTTAGGTAGTTCAGTAAGCTAGAAATTTTCTTTATTATTGACCGTTCAAGTAAATGAAAAAATTTCCTCTCTATGGGCTCTTAGGTAGTTCAGTAAGGTAGAAAATTTCTTCAATATGGGCCGTTCAGTAAGGGAGAAATTTCCTCTCTATGGACCCTTAGGTAGTTCAGTAAGGTAGAAATTTCTTCATTATTTATTCAAACAGTAAGGGAGTAATTTCCCCTCTATGGGCTCTTAGGTAGTTCAGTAAGCTAGAAATTTCTTTATTATTGACCCGCTCAGTAAGGGAAATATTTCCTCTCTATGGGCTCTTAGGTAGTTCAGTAAGGTAGAAATTTTCTTCATAATGGGTCGTTCAGTAAAATAGAAATTTCCTCTCTATGGACTCTTAGGTAGTTCAGTAAGGTAGAAATTCCTTCATTATGGCCCGTTCAGTAAGGGAGTAATTTCCTCTCTATGGGCTCTTAGGTAGTTCAGTAAAGTAGAAATTTCTTCATTATGGACAGTTGAGTTAGGGAGAAATTTCCTCTCTATGGGCTCTTAGGTAGTTCAGTAAGGTAGAAATTTCTTCATTATGGGTCGTTCAGTAAGGGAGAAATTTCCTCTCTATGGGCTCTTAGGTAGTTCAGTAATTTAGAAATTTCTTCATTATGAGCCGTTCAGTAAGAGACAAGTTTAATTTCTAATAGCCCTTAGGTAGTTCAGAAATGTACAAATTTCTTCATTATGGGAAGGTCAGTAAGTTAGAAATTTCCTTTCTGATTGCCCTTAGGTAGGTCAGTAAGGTAGAAATTTCTTCATTATGGGCAGTTGAGTTAGGGAGAAATTTCCTCTCTATGGGCTCTTAGGTAGTTCAGTAAGGTAGAAATTTCTTCATTATGGGTCGTTCAGTAAGGGAGAAATTTCCTCTCTATATGCTCTTAGGTAGTTCAGTAAGCTAGAAATTTCTTTATTATTGACCGTTCAGTAAGGGAAAAATTTCCTCTCTATGTCCTCTTAGGTAGTTCAGTAAGGTAGACATTTCTTCAATATGGGCCGTCCAGTAAGGGAGAAATTTCCTCTCTATGGACCCTTAGGTAGTTCAGTAAGGTAGAAATTTCTTCATTATTATATTCATACAGTAAGGGAGTAATTTCCTCTCTATGGGCTCTTAGGTAGTTCAGTAAGATAGAAATTTCTTCATTATTATATTCATACAGTAAGGGAGTAATTTCCTCTCCATGGGCTCTTAGATAGTTCAGTAAGCTAGAAATTTCTTTATTATTGACCGTTCAGTAAGGGAAAAATTTCCTCTCTATGGGCTCTTAGGCAGTTCAGTAAGGTAGAAATTTCTTCATTATGGCCCGTTCAGTAAGGGAGAAATTTGATCTCTATGGGCTCTTAGGTAGTTCAGTAAGGTAGAAATTTCTTCATTAGTAAAAAAGTAAGTAAAACATTTCCTCTCTATGGGCTCTTAGGTAGTTCAGTAAGCTAGAAATTTTTTTATTATTGACCGTTCAGTAAGGGAAAAATTTCCTCTCTATGGGCTCTTAGGTAGTTCAGTAAGCTAGAAATTTCTTTATTATTGACCGTTCAGTAAGGGAAAAATTTCCTCTCTATGGGCTCTTAGGTAGTTCAGTAAGGTAGAAATTTCTTCAATATGGGCCGTTCAGTAAATGAGAAATTTCCTCTCTATGGACCCTTAGGTAGTTCAGTAAGGTAGAAATTTCTTCATTATTATATTCATACAGTAAGGGAGTAATTTCCTCTCTATGGGCTCTTAGGTAGTTCAGTAAGCTAGAAATTTCTTTATTATTGACCGTTCAGTAAGGAAAAAATTTCCTCTCTATGGGCTCTTAGGTAATTCAGTAAGGTAGAAATTTCTTCATAATGGGTCGTTCAGTAAAGGAGAAATTTCCTTTCTATGGACTTTTAGGTAGTTCCGTAAGGTAGAAATTCTTCATTATGGCCCGTTCAGTAAGGGAGTAATTTCCTCTCTATGGGCTCTTAGGTAGTTCAGTAAGCTAGAAATTTCTTTATTATTGACCGTTCAGTAAGGGAAAAATTTCCTCTCTATGGGCTCTTATGTAGAAATTTCTTCAATATGGGCCGTTCAGTAAGGGAGAAACTTCCTCTCTATGGACCCTTAGGTAGTTCAGTAAGGTAGAAATTTCTTCATTATTATATTCATACAGTAAGGGAGTAATTTCCTCTCTATGGACCCTTAGGTAGTTCAGTAAGGTAGAAATTTCTTCATTATTATATTCATACAGTAAGGGAGTAATTTCCTCTCTATGGGCTCTTAGGTAGTTCAATAAGGTAGAAATTTCTTCAATATGGGCCGTTCAGTAAGGGAGAAACTTCCTCTCTATGGACCCTTAGGTAGTTCAGTAAGGTAGAAATTTTCTTCATTATTATATTCATACAGTAGGGAGTAATTTCCTCTCTATGGACCCTTAGGTAGTTCAGTAAGGTAGAAATTTCTTCATTATTATATTCATACAGTAAGGGAGTAATTTCCTCTCTATGGGCTCTTAGGTAATTCAGTAAGGTAGAAATTTCTTCAATATGGGCCGTTCAGTAAGGGAAAAATTTCCTCTCTATGTCCACTTAGGTAGTTTAGTAAGGTAGACATTTCTTCAATATGGGCCGTCCAGTAAGGGAGAAATTTCCTCTCTATGGACCCTTAGGTAGTTCAGTAAGGTAGAGAAATTTCTTCATTATTATATTCATACAGTAAGGGAGTAATTTCCTCTCTATGGGCTCTTAGGTAGTTCAGTAAGATAGAAATTTCTTCATTATTATATTCATACAGTAAGGGAGTAATTTCCTCTCCATGGGCTCTTAGATAGTTCAGTAAGCTAGAAATTTCTTTATTATTGACCGTTCAGTAAGGGAAAAAATTTCCTCTCTATGGGCTCTTAGGCAGTTCAGTAAGGTAGAAAATTTCTTCATTATGGCCCGTTCAGTAAGGGAGAAATTTGATCTCTATGGGCTCTTAGGTAGTTCAGTAAGGTAGAAATTTCTTCATTAGTAAAAAGTAAGTAAAAAAATTTCCTCTCTATGGGCTCTTAGGTAGTTCAGTAAGCTAGAAATTTTTTTTATTATTGACCGTTCAGTAAGGGAAAAATTTCCTCTCTATGGGCTCTTAGGTAGTTCAGTAAGCTAGAAATTTCTTTATAATTGACCGTTCAGTAAGGGAAAAATTTTATCTCTATGGGCTCTTAGGTAGTTCAGTAAGGTAGAAATTTCTTCAATATGGGCCGTTCAGTAAATGAGAAATTTCCTCTCTATGGACCCTTAGGTAGTTCAGTAAGGTAGAAATTTCTTCATTATTATATTCATACAGTAAGGGAGTAATTTCCTCTCTATGGGCTCTTAGGTAGTTCAGTAAGGTAGAAATTTCTTCATAATGGGTCGTTCAGTAAAGGAGAAATTTCCTTTCTATGGACTTTTAGGTAGTTCAGTAAGGTAGAAATTCCTTCATTATGGAACGTTCAGTAAGGGAGTAATTTCCTCTCTATGGGCTCTTAGGTAGTTCAGTAAGCTAGAAATTTCTTTATTATTGACCGTTCAGTAAGTGAAAAATTTCCTCTTTATGGGCTCTTAGGTAGTTCAGTAAGGTAGAAAGTTCTTCAATATGGGCCGTTCAATAAGGGAGAAACTTCCTCTCTATGGACCCTTAGGTAGTTCAGTAAGATAGAAATTTCTTCATTATTATATTCATACAGTAAGGGAGTAATTTCCTCTCTATGGACCCTTAGGTAGTTCAGTAAGGTAGAAATTTCTTCATTATTATATTCATACAGTAAGGGAGTAATTTCCTCTCTATGGACCCTTAGGTAGTTCAGTAAGCTAGAAATTTCTTCATTATTATATTCATACAGTAAGGGAGTAATTTCCTCTCTATGGGCTCTTAGGTAGTTCAGTAAGCTAGAAATTTCTTCATTATGGGTCGTTCAGTAAATTAGAAATTTCCTCTCTATGGACTCTTAGGTAGTTCAGTAAGGTAGAAATTATTTCATTATCCCCCGTTCAGTAAGGGAGTAATTTCCTCTCTATGGGCTCTTAGGTAGTTCAGTAAGCTAGAAATTTCTTTATTATTGACCGTTCAGTAAGGGAAAAATTTCCTCTCTATGGGCTCTTAGGTAGTTCAGTAAGGTAGAAATTTCTTCAATATGGGCCGTTCAGTAAGGGAGAAATTTCCTCTCTATGGACCCTTAGGTAGTTCAGTAAGGTAGAAATTTCTTCATTATTATATTCATACAGTAAGGGAGTAATTTCCTCTCTATGGGCTCTTAGGTAGTTCAGTAAGCTAGAAATCTCTTTATTATTGACCGTTCTGTAAGGGAAAAATTTCCTCTCTATGGGCTCCTAGGTAGTTCAGTAAGGTAGAAATTTCTTCAATATGGGCCGTTCAGTAAGGGAGAAATTTCCTCTCTATGGACCCTTATTTAGTTCAGTAAGGTAGAAATTTCTTCATTATTATATTCATACAGTAAGGGAGTAATTTCCTCTCTATGGACTCTTAGGCAGTTCAGTAAGGTAGAAATTTCTTCATTATGGCCCGTTCAGTAAGGGAGAAATTTGATCTCTATGGGCTCTTAGGTAGTTCAGTAAATTAGATATTTCTTCATTATGGGCCGTTCAGTAAGGGAAAAATTTCCTCTCTATGGGCTCTTAGGTAGTTCAGTAAGGTAGAAATTTCTTCAATATGGGCCGTTCAGTAAGTTAGAAATTTCCTCTCTATGGGCTCTTAGGTAGTTCAGTAAGGTTGAAATTTCTTCATTATGGCCCGTTCAGTAAGGGAGAAATTTGATCTCTATGGGCTCTTAGGTAGTTCAGTAAGGTAGAAATTTCTTCATTAGTAAAAAGTAAGTAAAAAATTTCGTCTCTATGATCTCTTAGGTAGTTCAGTAAGCTAGAAATTTTTTTATTATTGACCGTTCAGTAAGGGAAAAATTTCCTCTCTATGGGCTCTTAGGTAGTTCAGTAAGCTAGAAATTTCTTTATTATTGACCGTTCAGTAAGGGAAAAATTTCCTCTCTATGGGCTCTTAGGTAGTTCAGTAAGGTAGAAATTTCTTCATTATGGGCAGTTGAGTTAGGGAGAAATTTCCTCTCTATGTTCTCTTAGGTAGTTCAGTAAGGTAGAAATTTCTTCATTATGGGTCGTTCAGTAAGGGAGAAATTTCCTCTCTATGGACTCTTAGGTAGTTCAGTAAGGTAGAAATTTCTTCATTATGAGCCGTTCAGTAAGAGAGAAATTTAATTTCTAATAGCCCTTAGGTAGCTCAGTAATGTAGAAATTTCTTCATTATGGGAAGTTCAGTAAGTTAGAAATTTTATCTCTAAATGCCCTTAGGTAGGTCAGTAAGGTAGAAATTTCTTCATTATGGGCAGTTGAGTTAGGGAGAAATTTCCTCTCTATGGGCTCTTAGGTAGTTCAGTAAGGTAGAAATTTCTTCATTATGGGTCGTTCAGTAAGGGAAAAAATTTGCTCTCTATATGCTCTTAGGTAGTTCAGTAAGCTAGAAATTTCTTTATTATTGACCGTTCAGTAAGGGAAAAATTTCCTCTCTATGTCCTCTTAGGTAGTTCAGTAAGGTAGACATTTCTTCAATATGGGCCGTTCAGTAAGGGAGAAATTTCCTCTCTATGGACCCTTAGGTAGTTCGGTAAGGTAGAAATTTCTTCATTATTATATTCATACAGTAAGGGAGTAATTTCCTCTCTATGGGCTCTTAGGTAGTTCAGTAAGGTAGAAATTTCTTCATTATTATATTCATACAGTAAGGGAGTAATTTCCTCTCTATGGGCTCTTAGGTAGTTAAGTAAGCTAGAAATTTCTTTATTATTGACCGTTCAGTAAGGGAAAAATTTCCTCTCTATGGGCTCTTAGGCAGTTCAGTAAGGTAGAAATTTCTTCATTAGTAAAAAGTAAGTAAAAAAATTTCCTCTCTATGGGCTCTTAGGTAGTTCAGTAAGGTAGAAATTTCTTCATTATTGGCCGTTCAGTAACTGAAAAATTTCCTCTCTATGGGCTCTTAGGTAGTTCAGTAAGGTAGAAATTTTTTTATTATTGACCGTTCAGTAAGGGAAAAATTTCTTCTCTATGGGCTCTTAGGTAGTTCAGTAAATTAGAAATTTCTTCATTATGGGCCGTTCAGTAAGGGAAAAATTTCCTCTCTATGGGCTCTTAGGTAGTTCAGTAAGGTAGAAATTTCTTCATTATTGGCCGTTCAGTAACTGAAAAATTTCCTCTCTTTGGGCTCTTAGGTAGTTCAGTAAGGTAGAAATTTTTTTATTATTGACCGTTCAGTAAGGGAAAAATTTCCTCTCTATGGGCTCTTAGGTAGTTCAGTAAATTAGATATTTCTTCATTATGGGCCGTTCAGTAAGGGAAAAATTTCCTCTCTATGGGCTCTTATTTAGTTCAGTAAGGTAGAAATTTCTTCAATATGGGCCGTTCAGTAAGGGAGAAATTTCCTCTCTATGGACCCTTAGGTAGTTCAGTAAGGTAGAAATTTCTTCATTATTATATTCGTACAGTAAGGGAGTAATTTCCTCTCTATGGGCTCTTAGGTAGTTCAGTAAGCTAGAAATTTCTTTATTATTGACCGTTCAGTAAGGGAAAAATTTCCTCTCTATGGGCTCCTAGGTAGTTCAGTAAATTAGAAATTTCTTCATTATGGGCCGTTCAGTAAGGGAAAAATTTTTTCTCTATGGGCTCTTTGGTAGTTCAGTAAGGTAGAAATTTCTTCATTATTGGCCGTTCAGTAACTGAAAAATTTCCTCTCTTTGGGCTCTTAGGTAGTTCAGTAAGGTAGAAATTTTTTTATTATTGACCGTTCAGTAAGGGAAAAATTTCCTCTCTATGGGCTCTTAGGTAGTTCAGTAAATTAGAAATTTCTTCATTATGGGCCGTTCAGTAAGGGAAAAATTTCCTCTCTATGGGCTCTTAGGTAGTTCAGTAAGGTAGAAATTTCTTCATTATTGGCCGTTCAGTAACTGAAAAATTTCCTCTCTTTGGGCTCTTAGGTAGTTCAGTAAGGTAGAAATTTTTTTATTATTGACCGTTCAGTAAGGGAAAAATTTCCTCTCTATGGGCTCTTAGGTAGTTCAGTAAATTAGATATTTCTTCATTATGGGCCGTTCAGTAAGGGAAAAATTTCCTCTCTGTGGGCTCTTAGGTAGTTCAGTAAGGTAGAAATTTCTTCAATATAGGCCGTTCAGTAAGGGAGAAATTTCCTCTCTATGGGCTCTTAGGTAGTTCAGTAAGGTAGAAATTTCTTCATTATGGGCCGTTCATTAAGCGAGCAATTTCCTCTCTATGGACCCTTAGGTAGTTCAGTAAGGTAGAAATTTCTTCATTATGAGCCGTTCAGTAAGGGAGAAATTTCCTCTCTATGGGCTCATAGGTAGTTCAGTAAGATAGAAATTACTTCATTATGAGCCGTTCAGTAATGGAGAAATTTCCTCTCTATGGACCCTTAGGTAGTTCAGTACGGTAGAAAATTCTTCATAAGGGAGAAATTTCCTTTCTATGGGATCTTAGGTAGTTCAGCAAAGTAGAAATTTCTTCATTATTCTCCGTTCAGTAAAAGAGAAATTTCCTCTCTATGGACCCTTATTTAGTTCAGTAAGGTAGAAATTTCTTCATTATGATCCCTTCAGTAAATGAGAAATTTCTTCTCTACAGACTGTCAGGTAGTTCAGTAAGGAGAAATTTCCTTTCTCTGGGCCCTTAGGTAGTTCAGTAAGGTAGAAATTTCTTCATTATGGGCCGTTCAGTAAGAGAGAAATTTCCTTTCTAAGGGCCCTTAGGTAGTTCAGTAATGTAAAAATTTGTTCATTATGGGAAGTTCAGTAAGGGAGAAATTTCCTCTCTATGGGCTCTTAGGTAGGTCAGTAAAGTAGAAATTTCTTCATTATGATCCGTTCAGTAAGGGAAGAATTTCCTCACTATGGGCTCTTAGGTAGTTCAGTAAGGTAGAAATTTTTTCATTATGGGCCGTTCAGTAAGGGAAAAAATTTTCTCTCTATGGGCTCTTAGGTAGTTCAGTAAGGTAGAAATTTCTTCATTATGTGCAGTTGAGTTAGGGAAAAATTTCCTCGCTATGGGCTCTAAGGTAATCCAGTAAGGTAGAAATTTCTTCATTATGGGCCGTTCAGTAATTGAAAAATTGCTTCTCAATGGGCTCTTAGGTAGTTCAGTAAGGTAGAAATTTCTTCATAATCTGCCGTTCAGTAAGGGAGAAATTTCCGCTCTATGGGCTCTTAGGTAGTTCAGTAAGGTAGAAATTTCTCCATTATGGGGCGTTCAGTAAGATAAAAATTGCCTCTGAATGGGCTCTTAGGTAGTTCAGTAAGGTAGAAATTTCTTCATTATGGGCCGTTCAGTAAGGGAGAAATTTTGTTTCTAAGCGCTCTTATTAAGTTCAGTAAGGTAGAAATTTCTTCCTTATGGGTCGTTCAGTAAGGGAGAAATTTCCTCTTTATGTACTCTTAGGTAGTTCAGTAAGGTAGAAATTTCTTCATTATGGCCCGTTCAGTAGGGGAGAAATTTCCTCTATATGGGCTCTTAGGTAGTTCAGTAATGTAGAAATTTCTCCATTATGGGGCGTTCAGTAAGGGAAAAATTGCCTCTCTATGGACCCTTAGGTAGTTCAGTAAGGTAGAAATTTCTTCATTATTTGTCGTTCAGTAAGGGAGAAATTTCCTCTCTTTTGACTCTTAGGTAGTTCAGTAAGGTAGAAACTTCTTCATTATGGGCCGTTCAGTAAATGAGAAATTTCCTCTCTATGGGCTCGTAGGTAGTTCAGTAAGGTAGAAATTTCTTCATTATGAGCCGTTCAGTAAGGGAGAAATTTCCTCTCTATGGGCTCTTAATTAGTTCAGTAAGGTAGAAATTTCTTCATTATGTGCAGTTGAGTTAGGGAAAAATTTCCTCGCTATGTGCTCTAAGGTAATCCAGTAAGGTAGAAATTTCTTCATTATGGGCCGTTCAGTAAGTAAAAAAATTCCTCTCTATGGGCCCTTAGGTAGTTCAGTAAGGTAGAAATTTCTTCATTATGAGCCGTTCACTAAGGGAGAAATTTCCTCTCTATGGACCCTTAGGTAGTTCGGTAAAGTAGAAATTTCTTCATTATGGTAAGTTCAGTAAGGGAAAAATTTCCTCTCTATGTTCTCTTAGGTAGTTCAGTAAATTAGAAATTTCTTCATTATGGGCCGTTCAGTAAGGGAAAAATTTCCTCTCTATGGGCTCTTAGGTAGTTCAGTAAATTAGAAATTTCTTCAATATGGGTCGTTCAGTAAGGGAGAAATTTCCTCTCTATGGACCCTTAGGTAGTTCAGTAAGGTAGAAATTTCTTCAATATGAGCCGTTTAGTAAGGGAAAAAATTACCTCTCTATGGGCTCTTAGGTAGTTCAGTAAGGTAGAAATTTCTTCATTATTGGCCGTTCAGTAATTGAAAAATTGCTTCTCAATGGGCTCTTAGGTAGTTCAGTAAGGTAGAAATTTCTTCCTTATGGGTCGTTCAGTAAGGGAGAAATTTCCTCTTTATGTACTCTTAGGTAGTTCAGTAAGGTAGAAATTTCTTCATTATGGCCCGTTCAGTAGGGGAGAAATTTCCTCTCTATGGGCTCTTAGGTAGTTCAGTAAGGTAGAAATTTCTTCATTATGTGCAGTTGAGTTAGGGAAAAATTTCCTCGCTATGTGCTCTAAGGTAATCCAGTAAGGTAGAAATTTCTTCATTATGGGCCGTTCAGTAAGTAAAAAAATTTATCTCTATGGGCCCTTAGGTAGTTCAGTAAGGTATAAATTTCTTCATTATGAGCCGTTCACTAAGGGAGAAATTTCCTCTCTATGGACCCTTAGGTAGTTCGGTAAAGTAGAAATTTCTTCATTATGGTAAGTTCAGTAAGGGAAAAATTTCCTCTCTATGGGCTCTTAGGTAGTTCAGTAAATTAGAAATTTCTTCATTATGGGCCGTTCAGTAAGGGAAAAATTTCCTCTCTATGGGCTCTTAGGTAGTTCAGTAAGATAGAAATTTCTTCAATATGGGCCGTTCAGTAAGGGAGAAATTTCCTCTCTATGGACCTTAGGTAGTTCAGTAAGGTAGAAATTTCTTCAATATGAGCCGTTTAGTAAGGGAAAAAATTACCTCTCTATGGGCTCTTAGGTAGTTCAGTAAGGTAGAAATTTCTTCATTATAGGCCGTTCAGTAAGGGAGAAATTTCCTCTCTATGGACTCTTAGGTAGTTCAGTAAGGTAGAAATTTCTTCATTATGAGCCGTTCAGTAAGGGAGAAATTTCCTCTCTATGGGCTCTTAGGTAGTTCAGTAAGGTAGAAATTTCTCCATTATGGGGGCGTTCAGTAAGGGAAAAACTGCCTCTCAATGGGCTCTTAGGTAGTTCAGTAAGGTAGAAATTTCTTCATAATGGGCCGTTCAGTAAGGGAGAAATTTCCTCTCTATGGACCCTTAGGTAGTTCAGTAAGGTAGAAATTTCTTCATTATTTGTCGTTCAGTAAGGGAGAAATTTCCTCTCTTTTGACTCTTAGGTAGTTCAGTAAGGTAGAAACTTCTTCATTATGGGCCGTTCAGTAAATGAGAAATTTCCTCTCTATGGGCTCGTAGGTAGTTCAATAAGGTAGAAATTTCTTCATTATGAGCCGTTCAGTAAGGGAGAAATTACCTCTCTATGGGCTCTTACTTAGTTCAGTAAGGTAGAAATTTCTTCATTATTGGCCGTTCAGTTATTGAGAAATTTTTTGTCTCTAAGCGCTCTTAGGTAGTTCAGTAAGGTAGAAATTTCTTCATTATGAGCCATTCAGTAAGCTAGAAATTTATTACCTCTGGGCCCTGAGGTAGTTCAGTAAGGTAGAAATTTCTTCATTATGGCCCGTTCAGTAAGGGAGAAATTTCCTCTCTATGGGCTCTTAGGTAGTTCAGTAAGGTAGAAATTTCTTCATTATTGGCCGTTCAGTTATTGAGAAATTTTTGTCTCTAAGCGCTCTTGGGTAGTTCAGTAAGGTAGAAATTTCTTCATTATGAGCCGTTCAGTAAGGGAGAAATATCCTGTCTATGGACTCTTAGGTAGTTCAGTAAGGTAGAAATTTCTTCATTATAGGTCGTTCAGTAAGGGAGAAATTTCCTCTCTATATGCCCTTAATTAGTTCAGTAAGGTAGAAATTTCTTCATAATGGGCCGTTCAGTAAGGGAGAAATTTCCTCTCTATGGGCTCTTAGGTAGTTCAGTAAGGTAGAAATTTCTTCATTATTGGCCGTTCAGTAAGGGAAAAAATTGCCTCTCAATGGTCTCTTAGGTAGTTCAGTAAGGTAGAAATTTCTTCATAATGGGCCGTTCAGTAAGGGAGAAATTTCCTCTCTATGGACCCTTAGGTAGTTCAGTAAGGTAGAAATTTCTTCATTATTTGTCGTTCAGTAAGGGAGAAATTTCCTCTCTTTTGACTCTTAGGTAGTTCAGTAAGGTAGAAACTTCTTCATTATGGGCCGTTCAGTAAATGAGAAATTTCCTCTCTATGGGCTCGTAGGTAGTTCAATAAGGTAGAAATTTCTTCATTATGAGCCGTTCAGTAAGGGAGAAATTACCTCTCTATGGGCTCTTACTTAGTTCAGTAAGGTAGAAATTTCTTCATTATTGGCCGTTCAGTTATTGAGAAATTTTTGTCTCTAAGCGCTCTTAGGTAGTTCAGTAAGGTAGAAATTTCTTCATTATGAGCCATTCAGTAAGCTAGAAATTTATTACCTCTGGGCCCTGAGGTAGTTCAGTAAGGTAGAAATTTCTTCATTATGGCCCGTTCAGTAAGGGAGAAATTTCCTCTCTATGGGCTCTTAGGTAGTTCAGTAAGGTAGAAATTTCTTCATTATTGGCCGTTCAGTTATTGAGAAATTTTTGTCTCTAAGCGCTCTTAGGTAGTTCAGTAAGGTAGAAATTTCTTCATTATGAGCCGTTCAGTAAGGGAGAAATATCCTGTCTATGGACTCTTAGGTAGTTCAGTAAGGTAGAAATTTCTTCATTATAGGTCGTTCAGTAAGGGAGAAATTTCCTCTCTATATGCCCTTAATTAGTTCAGTAAGGTAGAAATTTCTTCATAATGGGCCGTTCAGTAAGGGAGAAATTTCCTCTCTATGGGCTCTTAGGTAGTTCAGTAAGGTAGAAATTTCTTCATTATTGGCCGTTCAGTAAGGGAAAAATTGCCTCCTAATGGGCTCTTAGGTAGTTCAGTAAGGTAGAAATTTCTTCATTATGAGCCGTTCAGTAAGGGAGAAATTTTGTCTCTAAGCGCTCTTAGGTAGTTCAGTAAGGTAGAAATTTCTTCCTTATGGGTCGTTCAGTAAGGGAGAAATTTCCTCTTTATGTACTCTTAGGTAGTTCAGTAAGGTAGAAATTTCTTCATTATTGGGCGTTCGGTAAGGCAGAAATTTCCTTTCTATGGGATCTTAGGTAGTTCAGTAAGGTAGAAATTTCTTCATTATGAGCCATTCAGTAAGCTAGAAATTTATTACCTCTGGGCCCTGAGGTAGTTCAGTAAGGTAGAAATTTCTTCATTATGGCCCGTTCAGTAAGGGAGAAATTTCCTCTCTATGGGCTCTTAGGTAGTTCAGTAAGGTAGAAATTTCTTCATTATTGGGCGTTCGGTAAGGCAGAAATTTCCTTTCTATGGGATCTTAGGTAGTTCAGCAAGGTAGAAATTTCTTCATTATGGGCCGTTCAGTAAGGGAGAAATTTTGTCTCTAAGCGCTCTTAGGTAGTTCAGTAAGGTAGAAATTTCTTCCTTATGGGTCGTTCAGTAAGGGAGAAATTTCTACCTTACTGAACTACCTAAGAGCCCATAGAGAGGAAATTTTTCCCTTACTGAACGCCCCATAATGAAGAAATTTCTACCTTACTAAACTACCTAAGAGCCCATAGTGAGGAAATTCTTCCCTTACTGAACGGATCATAATGAAGAAATTTCTACTTTACTGACCTACCTAAGAGCCCATAGAGAGGAAATTTCTCCCTTACTGAACTTCCCATAATGAACAAATTTTTACATTACTGAACTACCTAAGGGCCCTTAGAAAGGAAATTTCTCTCTTACTGAACGGCCCATAACGAAGAAATTTCTACCTGAACTACCTAAGAGCCCATAGAGAGGAAATTTTTCCCTTACTGAACGGCCCATAATGAAGAAATTTCTAATTTACTGAACTACCTAAGAGCCCATAGAGAGGAAATTTTTCCCTTACTGAACGCCCCATAATGGAGAAATTTCTACATTACTGAACTACCTAAGAGCCCATATAGAGGAAATTTCTCCCCTACTGAACGGGCCATAATGAAGAAATTTCTACCTTACTGAACTACCTAAGAGTACATAAAGAGGAAATTTCTCCCTTACTGAACGACCCATAAGGAAGAAATTTCTACCTTACTGAACTACCTAAGAGCCCATTGAGAGGCAATTTTTCCCTTACTGAACGCCCCATAATGGAGAAATTTCTACCTTACTGAACTACCTAAGAGCCCATAGAGAGGAAATTTCTCCCTTACTGAACGGACCATTATGAAGAAATTTCTACCTTACTGAACTACCTAAGGGTCCATAGAGAGGAAATTTCTCCCTTACCGAACGGCTCATAATGAAGAAATTTCTACCTTACTGAACTACCTAAGAGCCCATAGAGAGGATATTTTTCCCTTACTGAACGGGCCATAATGAAGAAATTTCTACCTTACTGAACGGCCCATAATGAAGAAATTTCTACCTTACTGAACTACCTAAGAGCCCATTGAGAGGCAATTTTTCCCTTACTGAACGCCCCATAATGGAGAAATTTCTACCTTACTGAACTACCTAAGAGCCCATTGAGAGGCAATTTTTCCCTTACTGAACGCCCCATAATGGAGAAATTTCTACATTACTGAACTACCTAAGAGTACATAAAGAGGAAATTTCTCCCTTACTGAACGACCCATAAGGAAGAAATTTCTACCTTACTGAACTACCTAAGAGCCCATTGAGAAGCAATTTTTCAATTACTGAACGGCCAATAATGAAGAAATTTCTACCTTACTGAACTACCTAAGAGCCCATAGAGAGGAAATTTTTCCCTTACTGAACGCCCCATAATGGAGAAATTTCTACCTTACTGAACTACCTAAGAGCCCATAGAGAGGAAATTTCTCCCTTACTGAACGGCCCATTATGAAGAAATTTCTACCTTACTGAACTACCTAAGGGTCCATAGAGAGGAAATTTCTCCCTTACCGAACGGCTCATAATGAAGAAATTTCTACCCTACTGAACTACCTAAGGGTCCATAGAGAGGAAATTTCTCCCTTACCGAACGGCTCATAATGAAGAAATTTCTACCCTACTGAACTACCTAAGGGTCCATAGAGAGGAAATTTCTCCCTTACTGAACGGCCCATATGGAAGAAATTTCTACCTTTCTGAACTACCTAAGAGCGTATAGAGATAAAATTTTTCTCTTACTGAACGGCCAATAATAAAGAAATTTCTAGCTTACTGAACTACCTAAGAGCCCATAGAGAGGAAATTACTCCCTTACTATATGAATATAATAATGAAGAAATTTCTACCTTACTGAACTACATAAGGGTCCATAGAGAGGAAATTTCTCCCTTACTGAACGGCCCATATTGAAGAAATTTCTACCTTACTGAACTACCTAAGAGTCCATAGAGAGGAAATTTCTCCATTACTGAACGGCCCATTATGAAGAAATTTCTACCTTACTGAACTACCTAAGAGCCCATAGAGAGGAAATTTCTCCCTTACTGAACGGCCCATTATGAAGAAATTTCTACCTTACTGAACTACCTAAGAGTACATAAAGAGGAAATTTCTCCCTTACTGAACGACCCATAAGGAAGAAATTTCTACCTTACTGAACTACCTAAGAGCGCTTAGAGACAAAATTTCTCCCTTACTGAACGGCCCATAATGAAGAAATTTCTACCTTACTGAACTACCTAAGAGCCCATTGAGAGGCAATTTTTCCCTTACTGAACGCCCCATAATGGAGAAATTTCTACCTTACTGAACTACCTAAGAGCCCATAGAGAGGAAATTACTCCCTTACTATATGAATATAATAATGAAGAAATTTCTACCTTACTGAACTACCTAAGGGTCCATAGAGAGGAAATTTCTCCCTTACTGAACGGCCCATATTGAAGAAATTTCTACCTTACTGAACTACCTAAGAGTCCATAGAGAGGAAATTTCTCCATTACTGAACGGCCCATTATGAAGAAATTTCTACCTTACTGAACTACCTAAGAGCCCATAGAGAGGAAATTTCTCCCTTACTGAACGGCCCATTATGAAGAAATTTCTACCTTACTGAACTACCTAAGGGTCCATAGAGAGGAAATTTCTCCCTTACCGAACGGCTCATAATGAAGAAATTTCTACCTTACTGAACTACCTAAGAGCCCATAGAGAGGAAATTTCTCCCTTACTGAACGGGCCATAATGAAGAAATTTCTACCTTACTGAACTACCTAAGAGTCCATAGAGAGGAAATTTCTCCCTTACTGAACGGCCCATTATGAAGAAATTTCTACCTTACTGAACTACCTAAGAGCCCATTGAGAAGCAATTTTTCAATTACTGAACGGCCAATAATGAAGAAATTTCTACCTTACTGAACTACCTAAGAGCCCATAGAGAGGAAATTTTTCCCTTACTGAACGCCCCATAATGGAGAAATTTCTACCTTACTGAACTACCTAAGAGTCCATAGACAGGAAATTTCTCCCTTACTGAACGGCCCATTATGAAGAAATTTCTACCTTACTGAACTACCTAAGAGCCCATTGAGAAGCAATTTTTCAATTACTGAACGGCCAATAATGAAGAAATTTCTACCTTACTGAACTACCTAAGAGCCCATAGAGAGGAAATTTTTCCCTTACTGAACGCCCCATAATGGAGAAATTTCTACCTTACTGAACTACCTAAGAGCCCATAGAGAGGAAATTTCTCCCTTACTGAACGGCCCATTATGAAGAAATTTCTACCTTACTGAACTACTTAAGAGCCCATAGAGAGGAAATTTCAAACTTACTGAACGGCCCATAATGAAGAAATTTCTACCTTTCTGAACTACCTAAGAGCGTATAGAGAGGAAATTTTTCTCTTACTGAACGGCCAATAATAAAGAAATTTCTAGCTTACTGAACTACCTAAGAGCCCATAGAGAGGAAATTACTCCCTTACTATATGAATATAATAATGAAGAAATTTCTACCTTACTGAACTACCTAAGGGTCCATAGAGAGGAAATTTCTCAATTACTGAACGGCCCATATTGAAGAAATTTCTACCTTACTGAACTACCTAAGAGTCCATAGAGAGGAAATTTTTCCATTACTGAACGGCCCATTATGAAGAAATTTCTACCTTACTGAACTACCTAAGAGCCCATAGAGAGGAAATTTCTCCCTTACTGAACGGCCCATTATGAAGCAATTTCTACCTTACTGAACTACCTAAGGGTCCATAGAGAGGAAATTTCTCCCTTACCGAACGGCTCATAATGAAGAAATTTCTACCTTACTGAACTACCTAAGAGGCCATAGAGAGGAAATTTCTCCCTTACTGAACGGGCCATAATGAAGAAATTTCTACCTTACTGAACTACCTGAGAGTCCATAGAGAGGAAATTTCTCCCTTACTGAACGGCCCATTATGAAGAAATTTCTACCTTACTGAACTACCTAAGAGCCCATTGAGAAGCAATTTTTCAATTACTGAACGGCCAATAATGAAGAAATTTCTACCTTACTGAACTACCTAAGAGCCCATTGAGAGGCAATTTTTCCCTTACTGAACGCCCCATAATGGAGAAATTTCTACCTTACTGAACTACCTAAGAGCCCATTGAGAGGCAATTTTTCCCTTACTGAACGCCCCATAATGGAGAAATTTCTACATTACTGAACTACCTAAGAGTACATAAAGAGGAAATTTCTCCCTTACTGAACGACCCATAAGGAAGAAATTTCTACCTTACTGAACTACCTAAGAGCCCATTGAGAAGCAATTTTTCAATTACTGAACGGCCAATAATGAAGAAATTTCTACCTTACTGAACTACCTAAGAGCCCATAGAGAGGAAATTTTTCCCTTACTGAACGCCCCATAATGGAGAAATTTCTACCTTACTGAACTACCTAAGAGCCCATAGAGAGGAAATTTCTCCCTTACTGAACGGCCCATTATGAAGAAATTTCTACCTTACTGAACTACCTAAGGGTCCATAGAGAGGAAATTTCTCCCTTACCGAACGGCTCATAATGAAGAAATTTCTACCCTACTGAACTACCTAAGGGTCCATAGAGAGGAAATTTCTCCCTTACCGAACGGCTCATAATGAAGAAATTTCTACCCTACTGAACTACCTAAGGGTCCATAGAGAGGAAATTTCTCCCTTACTGAACGGCCCATATGGAAGAAATTTCTACCTTTCTGAACTACCTAAGAGCGTATAGAGATAAAATTTTTCTCTTACTGAACGGCCAATAATAAAGAAATTTCTAGCTTACTGAACTACCTAAGAGCCCATAGAGAGGAAATTACTCCCTTACTATATGAATATAATAATGAAGAAATTTCTACCTTACTGAACTACATAAGGGTCCATAGAGAGGAAATTTCTCCCTTACTGAACGGCCCATATTGAAGAAATTTCTACCTTACTGAACTACCTAAGAGTCCATAGAGAAAAAATTTCTCCATTACTGAACGGCCCATTATGAAGAAATTTCTACCTTACTGAACTACCTAAGAGCCCATAGAGAGGAAATTTCTCCCTTACTGAACGGCCCATTATGAAGAAATTTCTACCTTACTGAACTACCTAAGAGTACATAAAGAGGAAATTTCTCCCTTACTGAACGACCCATAAGGAAGAAATTTCTACCTTACTGAACTACCTAAGAGCGCTTAGAGACAAAATTTCTCCCTTACTGAACGGCCCATAATGAAGAAATTTCTACCTTACTGAACTACCTAAGAGCCCATTGAGAGGCAATTTTTCCCTTACTGAACGCCCCATAATGGAGAAATTTCTACCTTACTGAACTACCTAAGAGCCCATAGAGAGGAAATTACTCCCTTACTATATGAATATAATAATGAAGAAATTTCTACCTTACTGAACTACCTAAGGGTCCATAGAGAGGAAATTTCTCCCTTACTGAACGGCCCATATTGAAGAAATTTCTACCTTACTGAACTACCTAAGAGTCCATAGAGAGGAAATTTCTCCATTACTGAACGGCCCATTATGAAGAAATTTCTACCTTACTGAACTACCTAAGAGCCCATAGAGAGGAAATTTCTCCCTTACTGAACGGCCCATTATGAAGAAATTTCTACCTTACTGAACTACCTAAGGGTCCATAGAGAGGAAATTTCTCCCTTACCGAACGGCTCATAATGAAGAAATTTCTACCTTACTGAACTACCTAAGAGCCCATAGAGAGGAAATTTCTCCCTTACTGAACGGGCCATAATGAAGAAATTTCTACCTTACTGAACTACCTAAGAGTCCATAGAGAGGAAATTTCTCCCTTACTGAACGGCCCATTATGAAGAAATTTCTACCTTACTGAACTACCTAAGAGCCCATTGAGAAGCAATTTTTCAATTACTGAACGGCCAATAATGAAGAAATTTCTACCTTACTGAACTACCTAAGAGCCCATAGAGAGGAAATTTTTCCCTTACTGAAAGCCCCATAATGGAGAAATTTCTACCTTACTGAACTACCTAAGAGTCCATAGACAGGAAATTTCTCCCTTACTGAACGGCCCATTATGAAGAAATTTCTACCTTACTGAACTACCTAAGAGCCCATTGAGAAGCAATTTTTCAATTACTGAACGGCCAATAATGAAGAAATTTCTACCTTACTGAACTACCTAAGAGCCCATAGAGAGGAAATTTTTCCCTTACTGAACGCCCCATAATGGAGAAATTTCTACCTTACTGAACTACCTAAGAGCCCATAGAGAGGAAATTTCTCCCTTACTGAACGGCCCATTATGAAGAAATTTCTACCTTACTGAACTACTTAAGAGCCCATAGAGAGGAAATTTCAAACTTACTGAACGGCCCATAATGAAGAAATTTCTACCTTTCTGAACTACCTAAGAGCGTATAGAGAGGAAATTTTTCTCTTACTGAACGGCCAATAATAAAGAAATTTCTAGCTTACTGAACTACCTAAGAGCCCATAGAGAGGAAATTACTCCCTTACTATATGAATATAATAATGAAGAAATTTCTACCTTACTGAACTACCTAAGGGTCCATAGAGAGGAAATTTCTCAATTACTGAACGGCCCATATTGAAGAAATTTCTACCTTACTGAACTACCTAAGAGTCCATAGAGAGGAAATTTTTCCATTACTGAACGGCCCATTATGAAGAAATTTCTACCTTACTGAACTACCTAAGAGCCCATAGAGAGGAAATTTCTCCCTTACTGAACGGCCCATTATGAAGCAATTTCTACCTTACTGAACTACCTAAGGGTCCATAGAGAGGAAATTTCTCCCTTACCGAACGGCTCATAATGAAGAAATTTCTACCTTACTGAACTACCTAAGAGGCCATAGAGAGGAAATTTCTCCCTTACTGAACGGGCCATAATGAAGAAATTTCTACCTTACTGAACTACCTGAGAGTCCATAGAGAGGAAATTTCTCCCTTACTGAACGGCCCATTATGAAGAAATTTCTACCTTACTGAACTACCTAAGAGCCCATTGAGAAGCAATTTTTCAATTACTGAACGGCCAATAATGAAGAAATTTCTACCTTACTGAACTACCTAAGAGCCCATAGAGAGGAAATTTTTCCCTTACTGAACGCAACATAATGGAGAAATTTCTACCTTACTGAACTACCTAAGAGTCCATAGAGAGGAAATTTCTCCCTTACTGAACGGCCCATTATGAAGAAATTTCTACCTTACTGAACTACCTAAGAGCCCATTGAGAAGCAATTTTTCAATTACTAAACGGCCAATAATGAAGAAATTTCTACCTTACTGAACTACCTAAGAGCCCATAGAGAGGAAATTTTTCAGTTACTGAACGCCCCATAATGGAGAAATTTCCACCTTACTGAACTACCTAAGAGCCCATAGAGAGGAAATTTCTCCCTTACTGAACGGCCCATTATGAAGAAATTTCTACCTTACTGAACTACTTAAGAGCCCATAGAGAGGAAATTTCACCCTTACTGAACGGCCCATAATGAAGAAATTTCTACCTTACTGAACTACCTAAGAGCCCATTGAGAGGCAATTTTTCCCTTACTGAACGCCCCATAATGGAGAAATTTCTACCTTACTGAACTACCTAAGAGCCCATAGAGAGGAAATTTCTCCCTTACTGAACGGCCCATTATGAAGAAATTTCTACCTTACTGAACTACCTAAGGGTCCATAGCGAGGAAATTTCTCCCTTACCGAACGGCTCATAATGAAGAAATTTCTACCCTACTGAACTACCTGAGGGTCCATAGAGAGGAAATTTCTCCCTTACTGAACGGCCCAAATGGAAGAAATTTCTACCTTACTAAACTACCTAAGAGCGTATAGAGAGGAAATTTTTCTCTTACTGAACGGCCAATAATAAAGAAATTTCTAGCTTACTGAACTACCTAAGAGCCCATAGAGAGTAAATTACTCCCTTACTATATGAATATAATAATGAAGAAATTTCTACCTTACTGAACTACCTAAGGGTCCATAGAGAGGAAATTTCTCCCTTACTGAACGCCCCATAATGGAGAAATTTCTACCTTACTGAACTACCTAAGAGCCCATAGAGAGGAAATTTCTGCCTTACTGAACGGCCCATTATGAAGAAATTTCTACCTTACTGAACTACTTAAGAGCCCATAGAGAGGAAATTTCACCCTTACTGAACGGCCCATAATGAAGAAATTTCTACCTTTCTGAACTACCTAAGAGCGTATAGAGAGGAAATTTTTCTCTTACTGAACGGCCAATAATAAAGAAATTTCTAGCTTACTGAACTACCTAAGAGCCCATAGAGAGGAAATTACTCCCTTACCTATATGAATATAATAATGAAGAAATTTCTACCTTACTGAACTACCTAAGGGTCCATAGAGAGGAAATTTCTCCCTTACTGAACGGCCCATATTGAAGAAATTTCTACCTTACTGAACTACCTAAGAGTCCATAGAGAGGAAATTTTTCCATTACTGAACGGCCCATTATAAGAAAATTTCTACCTTACTGAACTACCTAAGAGCCCATAGAGAGGAAAATTTCTCCCTTACTGAACGGCCCATTATGAAGCAATTTCTACCTTACTGAACTACCTAAGGGTCCATAGAGAGGAAATTTCTCCCTTACCGAACGGCTCATAATGAAGAAATTTCTACCTTACTGAACTACCTAAGAGGCCATAGAGAGGAAATTTCTCCCTTACTGAACGGGCCATAATGAAGAAATTTCTACCTTACTGAACTACCTAAGAGTCCATAGAGAGGAAAATTTCTCCCTTACTGAACGGCCCATTATGAAGAAATTTCTACCTTACTGACCTACCTAAGAGCCCATTGAGAAGCAATTTTTCAATTACTGAACGGCCAATAATGAAGAAATTTCTACCTTACTGAACTACCTAAGAGCCCATAGAGAGGAAATTTTTCCCTTACTGAACGCAACATAATGGAGAAATTTCTACCTTACTGAACTACCTAAGAGTCCATAGAGAGGAAATTTCTCCCTTACTGAACGGCCCATTATGAAGAAATTTCTACCTTACTGAACTACCTAAGAGCCCATTGAGAAGCAATTTTTCAATTACTAAACGGCCAATA
>CAJMZQ010000045.1:0-28224 GCA_905220385.1 Xylota sylvarum | reverse complement strand
TCTCTGAAACCATGATAGATATCATATCGATCCTGACCAAGATGAGTCTGTGGTGTGAAATAATTTTTGTTGAGTGGATAGATTTTAGTTGGGGGTAGTCGTTCAACATTTCTACAAGACAACGAACCATGGAGTATGATTTCTCTGAAACCATGATAGATTTCAAATCGATCCTGACCCAAGATGAGTCTTGGTGTGAAATAATTTTTGTTGAGTGGATAGATTTTAGTTGGGTAGTCGTTCAACATTCTACAAGAACAACTTACCATGGAGTATGATTTCTCTGAAATAATTTTTGTTGAGTGGATAGATTTTAGTTAGGGGTAGTCGTTCAACAGTTCTACAAGAACAACTTACCATGGACTATGCTTTCTCTGAAACCGTGATAGATTTCAAATCGATCCTGACCAAGATGAGTCTGTGGTGTGAAATAATTTTTGTTGAGTGGATAGATTTTAGTTGGGGTAGTCGTTCAACATTCTACAAGAACAACTTACCATGGACTATGATTTCTCTGAAACCATGATAGATTTCAAATCGATCCTGACCAAGATGAGTCTGTGGTGTGAAATAATTTTTGTTGAGTGGATAGATTTTAGTTGGGATAGTCGTTCAACATTCTACAAGAACAACGAACCATGGACTATGATTTCTCTGAAACCATGATAGATTTCAAATCGATCCTGACCAAGATGAGTCTGTGGTGTGAAATAATTTTTGTTGAGTGGATAGATTTTAGTTGGGGTAGTCGTTCAACATTCTACAAGAACAACGAACCATGGAGTATGATTTCTCTGAAACCATGATAGATTTCAAATCGATCCTGACCAAGATGAGTCTGTGGTGTGAAATAATTTTTGTTGAGTGGATAGATTTTAGTTGGGATAGTCGTTCAACATTCTACAAGAACAACTTACCACGGACTATGATTTCTCTGAAACCATGATAGATTTCAAATCGATCCTGACCAAGATGAGTCTGTGGTGTGAAATAATTTTTGTTGAGTGGATAGATTTTAGGTGGGGTAGTCGTTCAACATTCTACAAGAACAACTTACCATGGAGTATGATTTCTCTGAAATAATTTTTGTTGAGTGGATAGATTTTAGTTGGGGTAGTCGTTCAACATTCTACAAGAACAACTTACCATGGAGTATGATTTCTCTGAAACCATGATAGATTTCAAATCGATCCTGACCAAGATGAGTCTGTGGTGTGAAATAATTTTTGTTGAGTGGATAGATTTTAGTTGGGGTAGTCGTTCAACATTCTACAAGAACAACTTACCATGGACTATGATTTCTCTGAAACCATGATAGATTTCAAATCGATCCTGACCAAGATGAGTCTGTGGTGTGAAATAATTTTTGTTGAGTGGATAGATTTTAGTTGGGGTAGTCGTTCAACATTCTACAAGAACAACTTACCATGGACTATGATTTCTCTGAAACCATGATAGATTTCAAATCGATCCTGACCAAGATGAGTCTGTGGTGTGAAATAATTTTTGTTGAGTGGATAGATTTTAGTTAGGGGTAGTGGTTCAACATTCTACAAGAACAACTTACCATGGACTATGATTTCTCTGAAACCATGATAGATTTCAAATCGATCCTGACCAAGATGAGTCTGTGGTGTGAAATAATTTTTGTTGAGTGGATAGATTTTAGTTGGGGTAGTCGTTCAACATTCTACAAGAACAACTTACCATGGACTATGCTTTCTCTGAAACCGTGATAGATTTCAAATCGATCCTGACCAAGATGAGTCTGTGGTGTGAAATAATTTTTGTTGAGTGGATAGATTTTTGTTGGGGTAGTCGTTCAACATTCTACAAGAACAACTTACCATGGACTATGATTTCTCTGAAACCATGATAGATTTCAAATCGATCCTGACCAAGATGAGTCTGTGGTGTGAAATAATTTTTGTTGAGTGGATAGATTTTAGTTGGGATAGTCGTTCAACATTCTACAAGAACAATGAACCATGCAGTATGATTTCTCTGCAACCATGATAGATTTCAAATCGATCCTGACCAAGATGAGTCTGTGGTGTGAAATAATTTTTGTTGAGTGGATAGATTTTAGTTGGGGTAGTCGTTCAACATTCTACAAGAACAACGAACCATGCAGTATGATTTCTCTGCAACCATGATAGATTTCAAATCGATCCTGACCAAGATGAGTCTGTGGTGTGAAATAATTTTTGTTGAGTGGATAGATTTTAGTTGGGGTAGTCGTTCAACATTCTACAAGAACAACTTACCATGGAGTATGATTTCTCTGAAATAATTTTTGTTGAGTGGATAGATTTTAGTTAGGGGTAGTCGTTCAACATTCTACAAGAACAACTTACCATGGACTATGCTTTCTCTGAAACCGTGATAGATTTCAAATCGATCCTGACCAAGATGAGTCTGTGGTGTGAAATAATTTTTGTTGAGTGGATAGATTTTAGTTGGGGTAGTCGTTCAACATTCTACAAGAACAACTTACCATGGACTATGATTTCTCTGAAACCATGATAGATTTCAAATCGATCCTGACCAAGATGAGTCTGTGGTGTGAAATAATTTTTGTTGAGTGGATAGATTTTAGTTGGGATAGTCGTTCAACATTCTACAAGAACAACGAACCATGGACTATGATTTCTCTGAAACCATGATAGATTTCAAATCGATCCTGACCAAGATGAGTCTGTGGTGTGAAATAATTTTTGTTGAGTGGATAGATTTTAGTTGGGGTAGTCGTTCAACATTCTACAAGAACAACGAACCATGGAGTATGATTTCTCTGAAACCATGATAGATTTCAAATCGATCCTGACCAAGATGAGTCTGTGGTGTGAAATAATTTTTGTTGAGTGGATAGATTTTAGTTGGGATAGTCGTTCAACATTCTACAAGAACAACTTACCACGGACTATGATTTCTCTGAAACCATGATAGATTTCAAATCGATCCTGACCAAGATGAGTCTGTGGTGTGAAATAATTTTTGTTGAGTGGATAGATTTTAGGTGGGGTAGTCGTTCAACATTCTACAAGAACAACTTACCATGGAGTATGATTTCTCTGAAATAATTTTTGTTGAGTGGATAGATTTTAGTTGGGGTAGTCGTTCAACATTCTACAAGAACAACTTACCATGGAGTATGATTTCTCTGAAACCATGATAGATTTCAAATCGATCCTGACCAAGATGAGTCTGTGGTGTGAAATAATTTTTGTTGAGTGGATAGATTTTAGTTGGGGTAGTCGTTCAACATTCTACAAGAACAACTTACCATGGACTATGATTTCTCTGAAACCATGATAGATTTCAAATCGATCCTGACCAAGATGAGTCTGTGGTGTGAAATAATTTTTGTTGAGTGGATAGATTTTAGTTGGGGTAGTCGTTCAACATTCTACAAGAACAACTTACCATGGACTATGATTTCTCTGAAACCATGATAGATTTCAAATCGATCCTGACCAAGATGAGTCTGTGGTGTGAAATAATTTTTGTTGAGTGGATAGATTTTAGTTAGGGGTAGTGGTTCAACATTCTACAAGAACAACTTACCATGGACTATGATTTCTCTGAAACCATGATAGATTTCAAATCGATCCTGACCAAGATGAGTCTGTGGTGTGAAATAATTTTTGTTGAGTGGATAGATTTTAGTTGGGGTAGTCGTTCAACATTCTACAAGAACAACTTACCATGGACTATGATTTCTCTGAAACCATGATAGATTTCAAATCGATCCTGACCAAGATGAGTCTGTGGTGTGAAATAATTTTTGTTGAGTGGATAGATTTTAGTTAGGGGTAGTGGTTCAACATTCTACAAGAACAACTTACCATGGACTATGATTTCTCTGAAACCATGATAGATTTCAAATCGATCCTGACCAAGATGAGTCTGTGGTGTGAAATAATTTTTGTTGAGTTAATAGATTTTAGTTGGGGTAGTCGTTCAACATTCTACAAGAACAACTTACCATGGAGTATGATTTCTCTGAAATAATTTTTGTTGAGTGGATAGATTTTAGTTGGGGTAGTCGTTCAACATTCTACAAGAACAACGAACCATGCAGTATGATTTCTCTGCAACCATGATAGATTTCAAATCGATCCTGACCAAGATGAGTCTGTGGTGTGAAATAATTTTTGTTGAGTGGATAGATTTTAGTTGGGGTAGTCGTTCAACATTCTACAAGAACAACTTAAAATGGACTATGATTTCTCTGAAACCATGATAGATTTCAAATCGATCGTGACCAAGATGAGTCTGTGGTGTGAAATAATTTTTGTTGAGTGGATAGATTTTAGTTGGGGTAGTCGTTCAACATTCTACAAGAACAACTTACCATGGAGTATGATTTCTCTGAAACCATGATAGATTTCAAATCGATCCTGACCAAGATGAGTCTGTGGTGTGAAATAATTTTTGTTGAGTGGATAGATTTTAGTTGGGGTAGTCGTTCAACATTCTACAAGAACAACTTACCATGGAGTATGATTTCTCTGAAACCATGATAGATTTCAAATCGATCCTGACCAAGATGAGTCTGTGGTGTGAAATAATTTTTGTTGAGTGGATAGATTTTAGTTGGGGTAGTCGTTCAACATTCTACAAGAACAACTTACCATGGACTATGATTTCTCTGCAACCATGATAGATTTCAAATCGATCCTGACCAAGATGAGTCTGTGGTGTGAAATAATTTTTGTTGAGTGGATAGATTTTAGTTGGGGTAGTCGTTCAACATTCTACAAGAACAACTTACCATGGAGTATGATTTCTCTGAAACCATGATAGATTTCAAATCGATCCTGACCAAGATGAGTCTGTGGTGTGAAATAATTTTTGTTGAGTGGATAGATTTTAGTTGGGGTAGTCGTTCAACATTCTACAAGAACAATGAACCATGGAGTATGATTTCTCTGAAACCATGATAGATTTCAAATCGATCCTGCCCAAGATGAGTCTGTGGTGTGAAATAATTTTTGTTGAGTGGATAGATTTTAGTTGGGGTAGTCGTTCAATATTCTACAAGAACAACTTACCATGGAGTATGATTTCTCTGAAACCATTATAGATTTCAAATCGATCCTGACCAAGATGAGTCTGTGGTGTGAAATAATTTTTGTTGAGTGGATAGATTTTAGTTGGGGTAGTCGTTCAACATTCTACAAGAACAACTTACAATGGACTATGATTTCTCTGAAACCGTGATAGATTTCATATCGATCCTGACCAAGATGAGTCTGTGGTGTGAAATAATTTTTGTTGAGTGGATAGATTTTAGTTGGGGTAGTCGTTCAACATTCTACAAGAACAACGAACCATGGAGTATGATTTCTCTGAAACCATGATAGATTTCAAATCGATCCTGACCAAGATGAGTCTGTGGTGTGAAATAATTTTTGTTGAGTGGATAGATTTTAGTTGGGGTAGTCGTTCAACATTCTACAAGAACAACTTACCATGGAGTATGATTTCTCTGAAATAATTTTTGTTGAGTGGATAGATTTTAGTTGGGGTAGTCGTTCAACATTCTACAAGAACAACTTACCATGGACTATGCTTTCTCTGAAACCGTGATAGATTTCAAATCGATCCTGACCAAGATGAGTCTGTGGTGTGAAATAATTTTTGTTGAGTGGATAGATTTTAGTTGGGGTAGTCGTTCAACATTCTACAAGAACAACTTACCATGGACTATGATTTCTCTGAAACCATGATAGATTTCAAATCGATCCTGACCAAGATGAGTCTGTGGTGTGAAATAATTTTTGTTGAGTGGATAGATTTTAGTTGGGATAGTCGTTCAACATTCTACAAGAACAACGAACCATGGACTATGATTTCTCTGAAACCATGATAGATTTCAAATCGATCCTGACCAAGATGAGTCTGTGGTGTGAAATAATTTTTGTTGAGTGGATAGATTTTAGTTGGGGTAGTCGTTCAACATTCTACAAGAACAACGAACCATGGAGTATGATTTCTCTGAAACCATGATAGATTTCAAATCGATCCTGACCAAGATGAGTCTGTGGTGTGAAATAATTTTTGTTGAGTGGATAGATTTTAGTTGGGATAGTCGTTCAACATTCTACAAGAACAACTTACCACGGACTATGATTTCTCTGAAACCATGATAGATTTCAAATCGATCCTGACCAAGATGAGTCTGTGGTGTGAAATAATTTTTGTTGAGTGGATAGATTTTAGTTGGGGTAGTCGTTCAACATTCTACAAGAACAACTTACCATGGAGTATGATTTCTCTGAAATAATTTTTGTTGAGTGGATAGATTTTAGTTGGGGTAGTTGTTCAACATTCTACAAGAACAACTTACCATGGAGTATGATTTCTCTGAAACCATGATAGATTTCAAATCGATCCTGACCAAGATGAGTCTGTGGTGTGAAATAATTTTTGTTGAGTGGATAGATTTTAGTTGGGGTAGTCGTTCAACATTCTACAAGAACAACTTACCATGGACTATGATTTCTCTGAAACCATGATAGATTTCAAATCGATCCTGACCAAGATGAGTCTGTGGTGTGAAATAATTTTTGTTGAGTGGATAGATTTTAGTTGGGGTAGTCGTTCAACATTCTACGAGAACAACTTACCATGGACTATGATTTCTCTGAAACCATGATAGATTTCAAATCGATCCTGACCAAGATGAGTCTGTGGTGTGAAATAATTTTTGTTGAGTGGATAGATTTTAGTTAGGGGTAGTGGTTCAACATTCTACAAGAACAACTTACCATGGACTATGATTTCTCTGAAACCATGATAGATTTCAAATCGATCCTGACCAAGATGAGTCTGTGGTGTGAAATAATTTTTGTTGAGTGGATAGATTTTAGTTGGGGTAGTCGTTCAACATTGATGGCTGGATGCTGTAGGAATAGGGTAGGCACTGACTGGCGTCAACCTGGCGACGTCCAGTGTTGTAACTGTTACTGCGCATCAATTGTGCTTATTTTACCTATTAGTGGTAGCCATCTGGTACTGGTTGGTGTCCATCCGGACCCGACTTGCTAAACTTATAAGCGCGAGTGTTGACCAAGAGAAAATTGCAGCGCTATAAATACGACAGCGGACGAACTCTCTCGATGGAGTCAACGGTTTCGTTAAAGCTTCAAACGGAAGCACAACACTTTATCTGGGCTACTTCGACATATTCGGAGCTCAGGCCGATAAAGATTTCCAAGAATAAGTCAGGTTTTTGGAAAAGAGATGGTTCCGGATGAGCCCTTATTGGGCCAACGGCAGCGCTCATATCCCCGAAGCGGGATACTGACTTCGGTTTAAAACCGGCCCCTCGTCCTAGGGGTTTCAAAAAAATGGAACTGGCCCTCCAGGTTGGGGGTTGTGCCGTCGGGGTAACTTCCTTACCACGTAAAAAAAATTTAGTTATGAGAGAGACGCAAGCCTCGGATAATGGACCCCCTCATTTAATACCACGACCCGGAACGTACACGGACTATGATATAAGAGTATGCACCTGGAATGTACGTACACTGTACACTCCTGGTGCTACTCAAAAACTTGAATCTGTCCTCACGCGGTACAAGGCAGATATTACCGCGATCCAGGAGATACGATGGATAGGATCAGGTATGCAAAAACGAAAAAATTGCGACATTTATTACAGCTGCCACAAAAGACTGCACATGTTAGGATGCGGATTCGTCGTGGGAAATCGGCTACGCTCAATGATAATTGACTTTAAGCCGATCAGCGATCGCCTGGCTGTGATCCGCATCAAGGCTACATTTCAAAACATCAGCATAATATGTGCACACGCCCCTACCGACGAAGCTGAAGACTCTATCAAGGAGGAGTTTTATGACCTCCTGGACGGAGCCTACGGAGCCTGTCCGGAGTATGATGTCAAAATCATACTCGGGGACTTCAATGCCAAAATCGGTAAGGAAAACATCTTCGGCGGATTAGTTGGAAAGCACAGCCTCCACGACACGACAACAGACAACGGCTTTCGGCTAATCGATTTTGCAGCAGCTCGTAATACGGTGATAAGTAGCACTAGGTTTCCAAGACTACGACTCCACACAGCAACCTGGCGCTCTCCAGATGGTCGAACCGCCAACCAAATCGACCACGTGCTAATAGATGCGAGGCACGCATCCAACATTCTGAATGTGCAAACGTTCAGAGGGGCAAACGTCGACTCTGACCATTTTCTTGTTGCAGCTAAGTTCAGAGCTCGACTATCCAATGAGAAGAAGCTGCAGACCGCCCAGAAAAAGAAATTCAACGTTGGAAGCCTTAGCACGTCTGGAGTAGCCAGAGCCTACAGGGAGCGCCTGAGTGAGAGACTCTCCGCTGTGCATTCACCATCCACAAACGCCAACAATCTGTGGAACCAGTATCGCGACATCATCAAAGGGGTAGCAGAGACCACCATAGGCTACCAGCCACCACCCAAAAAGAGCCCTTGGTATGATGATGAATGCGTACGCCGGAAAAAGGTGACAGAAAATGCACACTTGCAAGCGCTGCAACGCAAAACAAGGGCAGCGAGAGAAGAGTATCGAACCAGAAGAAGGGAGGAGAAGAAGATCCTGCGTAAGAAGAAAAGGGCCCACGCAGCCTCCCAGCTCAAGGATATCGAAGAGTCCCGCGATAGGAAAAAAATCCGGATGTTTTTCAGGAAAGCCAAGCAACTGGCAGCTGGCTTCAAGCCCGGAACGCAGGCTCTTCGAAACAGTGAAGGAAACCTAGTCACCGAAGCACAGGGAATAGTAGATGTATTTAAGCAGCATTTCCAGCAGCTACTTAATGGGCAGGTAGAGAGAGTGATAGGGCAAGAAGAGAACCCGCATCCAGTCAATGAAGAATCCATTCCCCCTCCTAGTTTTGAAGAGGTCGGCTCAGCTATCAAAAAGCTGAAGAACAACAAGGCCGCCGGCTCTGATGGTCTACCAGCAGAGCTTTTCAAACATGGTGGTGATGCTTTGGTGGGGTGCATGCACCAAGTCATCAACCAAGTGTGGGTGGATGAAGTCATGCCCGATGACTGGACTATCAGCTCTATATGCCCCATCTTCAAGAAAGGCGATCCTATGTCTTGTAAGAACTACCGAGGCATATCCCTGCTTAATGTCGCATATAAGATCCTATCCAACGTACTGTGTGAACGTCTGAAGCCTTTCTGCAGCACACTAATCGGCACGTACCAGTGTGGCTTCCGGCCCGGCAGATCGACGATCGACCAAATTTTCACACTAAGGCAAATCCTGGAAAAGACCAACGAATTTCAAGTCGAGACTCACCATCTCTTCATCGACTTTAAAGCCGCATATGATAGCATTCATCGTCTTGAGCTCTACAAGGCGATGGCCGAATTCGGGATCCCGGCTAAACTGATCCAGCTGTGCCGCGTGACGCTGGATAACAAGCGGTGCAACGTGCAATTCGGCAACAGTTCCTCTGAACTATTCCAAACATGCACCGGATTTCGGTAAGGGGATGCGCTATCATGTGACTTCTTCAATCTTGTGCTTTAACAGATAGTGCGCAGGGCAGGTGTAAACACGGAAGGCACTATCTTCAACAAATCTGTCCAGTTGCTGGGATACGCAGACGACATCGACATCATCGGTCGCTCCCAGCGCGCCGTGTTAGAGGCTTTTACGGCAATTGAAGAAGAGGCGAAACGTGTTGGCCTTGAAGTGAATGAGGACAAAACCAAATACATGTTGTCAACAAACAAAGAAGCATCTGTCCACCGCCTAGGACAAAACGTCACTGTTGGCAACAGTAACTTCGAAGTGGTTAAGGAGTTTACCTACCTCGGAGTAAATATCAACTCCACGAATGACAACTTAGTGGAGATTCGACGAAGACTTACCCTAGGAAACCGCTGCTACTTCGGTTTGGCGAAACAAATGGGGTCAAAACTCCTAACTCGGAAGACGAAATGTTTGCTCTACAAAACTTTGATCCTGCCAGTTCTGCTGTATGGAGCCGAGTGCTGGACGATAAGCAGGAAAGTAGAGCAAATACTGAACACTTTCGAAAGAAAAATTCTTCGTCGGATATTCGGTCCCGTATGCGAGGAGGGCGAATGGAGGAGAAGATATAACCGCGAACTCTATGAGCTGTACCAGGATGTGGATGTAGTCCAAAAAGCCAAAACACGTCGACTACACTGGCTCGGCCACATCGAGCGAATGGACAATAATGCTCCAGCAAAGAGGATCTTCGAATCACAGCCCCCAGGTTCGAGAAGACAAGGAAGACCGAACCTCCGTTTTAAGGATCAAGCTATCGCGGATGCCAGAGCGCTTGGTCTAGATAACTGGAAGCAGCGTGCCCGGGATCGAAGAGAGTGGAAGGCTGCTGTGTCTCAGGCAGAGACTCTTCGCGGGTCGGGAGCCCGTTAAGTAAGTAAGTAAGTAAGTCGTTCAACATTCTACAAGAACAGCGAACCATGGAGTATGATTTCTCTGAAACCATGATAGATTTCAAATCGATCCTGACCAAGATGAGTTTGTGGTGTGAAATAATTTTTGTTGAGTGGATAGATTTTAGTTGGGGTAGTCGTTCAACATTCTACAAGAACAACTTACCATGGAGTATGATTTCTCTGAAATAATTTTTGTTGAGTGGATAGATTTTAGTTGGGTAGTCGTTCAACATTCTACAAGAACAACGAACCATGGACTATGATTTCTCTGAAATAATTTTTGTTGAGTGGATAGATTTTAGTTGGGGTAGTCGTTCAACATTCTACAAGAACACCTTACCATGGAGTATGATTTCTCTGCAACCATGATAGATTTCAAATCGATCCTGACCAAGATGAGTCTGTGGTGTGAAATAATTTTTGTTGAGTGGATAGATTTTAGTTAGGGTAGTCGTTCAACATTCTACAAGAACAACTTACCATGGAGTATGATTTCTCTGAAATAATTTTTGTTGAGTGGATAGATTTTAGTTGGGATAGTCGTTCAACATTTTACAAGAACAACGAACCATGGAGTATGATTTCTCTGAAACCATGATAGATTTCAAATCGATCCTGACCAAGATGAGTCTGTGGTGTGAAATAATTTTCGTTGAGTGGATAGGTTTTAGTTGGGGTAGTCGTTCAACATTCTACAAGAACAACTTACCATGGACTATGATTTCTCTGAAACCATGATAGATTTCAAATCGATCCTGACCAAGATGAGTCTGTGGTGTGAAATAATTTTTGTTGAGTGGATAGATTTTAGTGGGGATAGTCGTTCAACATTCTACAAGAACAACGAACCATGGAGTATGATTTCTCTGAAACCATGATAGATTTCAAATCGATCCTGACCAAGATGAGTCTGTGGTGTGAAATAATTTTTGTTGAGTGGATAGATTTTAGTTGGGATAGTCGTTCAACATTCTACAAGAACAACTTACCATGGAGTATGATTTCTCTGAAACCATGATAGATTTCAAATCGATCCTGACCAAGATGAGTCTGGGGTGTGAAATAATTTTTGTTGAGTGGATAGATTTTAGTTGGGGTAGTCGTTCAACATTCTACAAGAACAACTTACCATGGAGTATGATTTCTCTGAAATAATTTTTGTTGAGTGGATAGATTTTAGTTGGGGTAGTCGCTCAACATTCTACAAGAACAACTTACCATGGAGTATGATTTCTCTGAAATAATTTTTGTTGAGTGGATAGATTTTAGTTGGGATAGTCGTTCAACATTCTACAAGAACAACGAAATATGGAGTATGATTTCTCTGAAACCATGATAGATTTCAAATCGATCCTGACCAAGATGAGTCTGTGGTGTGAAATAATTTTTGTTGAGTGGATAGATTTTAGTTGGGGTAGTCGTTCAACATTCTACAAGAACAACGAACCATGGAGTTTGATTTCTCTGAAATAATTTTTGTTGAGTGGATAGATTTTAGATGGGGTAGTCGTTCAACATTCTACAAGAACAACTTACCATGGAGTATGATTTCTCTGAAATAATTTTTGTTGAGTGGATAGATTTTAGTTGGGATAGTCGTTCAACATTCTACAAGAACAACTTACCATGGACTATGATTTCTCTGAAACCATGATAGATTTCAAATCGATCCTGACCAAGATGAGTCTGTGGTGTGAAATAATTTTTGTTGAGTGGATAGATTTTAGTTGGGGTAGTCGTTCAACATTCTACAAGAACAACTTACCATGGAGTATGATTTCTCTGAAACCATGACAGATTTCAAATCGATCCTGACCAAGATGAGTCTGTGGTGTGAAATAATTTTTGTTGAGTGGATAGATTTTAGTTGGGGTAGTCGTTCAACATTCTACAAGAACAACTTACCATGGACTATGATTTCTCTGAAATAAGTTTTGTTGAGTGGATAGATTTTAGTTGGGGTAGTCGTCCAACATTCTACAAGAACAACGAACCATGGAGTATGATTTCTCTGAAATAATTTTTGTTGAGTGGATAGATTTTGGTTGGGGTAGTCGTTCAACATTTTACAAGAACAACGAACCATGGAGTATGATTTGTCTGAAACCATGATAGATTTCAAATCGATCCTGACCAAGATGAGTCTGTGGTGTGAAATAATTTTTGTTGAGTGGATAGATTTTAGTTGGGATAGTCGTTCAACATTCTACAAGAACAACTTACCATGGAGTATGATTTCTCTGAAATAATTTTTGTTGAGTGGATAGATTTTAGTTGGGGTAGTCGTTCAACATTTTACAAGAACAACGAACCATGGAGTATGATTTCTCTGAAACCATGATAGATTTCAAATCGATCCTGACCAAGATGAGTCTGTGGTGTGAAATAATTTTTGTTGAGTGGAAAGATTTTAGTTGGGATAGTCGTTCAACATTCTACAAGAACAACGAACCATGGAGTATGATTTCTCTGAAATAATTTTTGTTGAGTAAATAGATTTTAGTTGGGGTAGTCGTTCAACATTCTACAAGAACAACTTACCATGGACTATGATTTCTCTGAAATAATTTTTGTTGAGTGGATAGATTTTAGTTGGGGTAGTCGCTCAACATTCTACAAGAACAACTTACCATGGGCTATGATTTCTCTGAAATAATTTTTGTTGAGTGGATAGATTTTAGTTGGGATAGTCGTTCAACATTCTACAAGAACAACGAGCCATGAAGTATGATTTCTCTGAAACCATGATAGATTTCAAATCGATCCTGACCAAGATGAGTCTGTGGTGTGAAATAATTTTTGTTGAGTGGATAGATTTTAGTTGGGGTAGTCGTTCAACATTCTACAAGAACAATGAACCATGGAGTATGATTTCTCTGAAATAATTTTTGTTGAGTGGATAGATTTTAGTTGGGGTAGTCGTTCAACATTCTACAAGTACAACTTACCATGGAGTATGATTTCTCTGAAATAATTTTTGTTGAGTGGATAGATTTTAGTTGGTGTAGTCGTTCAACATTTTACAAGAACAACGAACCATGGAGTATGATTTCTCTGAAACCATGATAGATTTCAAATCGATCCTGACCACGATGAGTCTGTGGTGTGAAATAATTTTTGTTGAGTGGATAGATTTTAGTTGGGATAGTCGTTCAACATTCTACAAGAACAAAGAACCATGGAGTATGATTTCTCTGAAATAATTTTTGTTGAGTAAATAGATTTTAGTTGGGGTAGTCGTTCAACATTCTACAAGAACAACTTACCATGGACTATGATTTCTCTGAAATAATTTTTGTTGAGTGGATAGATTTTAGTTGGGGTAGTCGTTCAACATTCTACAATAACAACTTACCATGTTCTATGATTTCTCTGAAATAATTTTTGTTGAGTGGTTAGATTTTAGTTGGGATAGTCGTTCAACATTCTACAAGAACAACGAGCCATGAAGTATGATTTCTCTGAAACCATGATAGATTTCAAATCGATCCTGACCAAGATGAGTCTGTGGTGTGAAATAATTTTTGTTGAGTGGATAGATTTTAGTTGGGGTAGTCGTTCAACATTCTACAAGAACAACGAACCATGGAGTATGATTTCTCTGAAATAATTTTTGTTGAGTGGATAGATTTTAGTTGGGGTAGTCGTTCAACATTCTACAAGAACAACTTACCATGGAGTATGATTTCTCTGAAATAATTTTTGTTGAGTGGATAGATTTTAGTTGGGGTAGTCGTTCAACATTCTACAAGAACAACTTACCATGGACTATGATTTCTCTGAAATAATTTTTGTTGAGTGGATAGATTTTAGTTGGGATAGTCGTTCAACATTCTACAAGAACAACGAACCATGGAGTATGATTTGTCTGAGACCATGATAGATTTCAAATCGATCCTGACCAAGATGAGTCTCTGGTGTGAAATAATTTTTGTTGAGTGGATAGATTTTAGTTGGGGTAGTCGTTCAACATTCTACAAGAACAACGAACCATGGAGTATGATTTCTCTGAAATAATTTTTGTTGAGTGGATAGATTTTAGTTGGGGTAGTCGTTCAACATTCTACAAGAACAACGAACCATGGAGTATGATTTCTCTGAAATAATTTTTGTTGAGTGGATAGATTTTAGTTGGGGTAGTCGTTCAACATTCTACAAGAACAAAGAACCATGGAGTATGATTTCTCTGAAATAATTTTTGTTGAGTGGATAGATTTTAGTTGGGGTAGTCGTTCAACATTCTACAAGAACAACTTACCATGGAGTATGATTTCTCTGAAACCATGATAGATTTCAAATCGATCCTGACCAAGATGAGTCTGTGGTGTGAAATAATTTTTGTTGAGTGGATAGATTTTAGTTGGGGTAGTCGTTCAACATTTTACAAGAACAACGAACCATGGAGTATGATTTCTCTGAAACCATGATAGATTTCAAATCGATCCTGACCAAGATGAGTCTGTGGTGTGAAATAATTTTTGTTGAGTGGATAGATTTTAGTTGGGGTAGTCGTTCAACATTCTACAAGAACAACGAACCATGGAGTATGATTTCTCTGAAACCATGATAGATTTCAAATCGATCCTGACCAAGATGAGTCTGTGGTATGAAATAATTTTTGTTGAGTGGATAGATTTTAGTTGGGGTAGTCGTTCAACATTCTACAAGAACAACTTAATATTTACTATGATTTCTCTGAAATAATTTTTTTGAGTGGATAGATTTTAGTTGGGATAGTCGTTCAACATTCTACAAGAACAACGAACCATGGAGTATGATTTCTCTGAAACCATGATAGATTTCAAATCGATCCTGACCAAGATGAGTCTGTGGTATGAAATAATTTTTGTTGAGTGGATAGATTTTAGTTGGGGTAGTCGTTCAACATTCTACAAGAACAACGAACCATGGAGTATGATTTCTCTGAAATAATTTTTGTTGAGTGGATAGATTTTAGTTGGGGTAGTCGTTCAACATTCTACAAGAACAATGAACCATGGAGTATGATTTCTCTGAAACCATGATAGATTCCAAATCGATCCTGACCAAGATGAGTCTGTGGTGGGAAATAATTTTTGTTGACTGGATAGATTTTAGTTGGGGTAGTCGTTCAACATTCTACAAGAACAACTTACCATGGAGTATGATTTCTCTGAAACCATGATATATTCCAAATCGATCCTGACCAAGATGAGTCTGTGGTGTGAAATAATTTTTGTTGACTGGATAGATTTTAGATGGGGTAGTCGTTCAACATTTTACAAGAACAACGAAACATGGAGTATGATTTCTCTGAAACCATGATAGATTTCAAATCGATCCTGACCAAGATGAGTCTGTGGTGTGAAATAATTTTTGTTGAGTGGATAGATTTTAGTTGGGGTAGTCGTTCAACATTCTACAAGAACAACGAACCTACAAGAACAACTTACCATGGACTATGATTTCTCTGAAATAATTTTTGTTGAGTGGATAGATTTTAGTTGGGGTAGTCGTTCAACATTCTACAAGAACAACTTACCATGGAGTATGATTTCTCTGAAATAATTTTTGTTGAGTGGATAGATTTTAGTTGGGGTAGTCGTTCAACATTCTACAAGAACAACGAACCATGGAGTATGATTTCTCTGAAATAATTTTTGTTGAGTGGATAGATTTTAGTTGGGGTAGTCGTTCAACATTCTACAAGAACAACTTTCCATGGACTATGATTTTTCTGAAACCATGATAGATTTCAAATCGATCCTGACCAAGATGAGTCTGTGGTGTGAAATAATTTTTGTTGAGTGGATAGATTTTAGTTGGTGTAGTCGTTCAACATTCTACAAGAACAACTTACCATGGAGTATGATTTCTCTGAAACCATGATCGATTTTAAATCGATCCTGACCAAGATGAGTCTGTGGTGTGAAATAATTTTTGTTGAGTGGATAGAGTTTAGTTGGGGTAGTCGTTCAACATTTTACAAGAACAACGAACCATGGAGTATGATTTCTCTGAAACCATGATAGATTTCAAATCGATCCTGACCAAGATGAGTCTGTGGTGTGAAATAATTTTTGTTGAGTGGATAGATTTTAGTTGGGGTAGTCGTTCAACATTCTACAAGAACAACGAACCATGGAGTATGATTTCTCTGAAACCATGATAGATTTCAAATCGATCCTGACCAAGATGAGTCTGTGGTATGAAATAATTTTTGTTGAGTGGATAGATTTTAGTTGGGGTAGTCGTTCAACATTCTACAAGAACAACTTAATATTTACTATGATTTCTCTGAAATAATTTTTTTGAGTGGATAGATTTTAGTTGGGATAGTCGTTCAACATTCTACAAGAACAACGAACCATGGAGTATGATTTCTCTGAAACCATGATAGATTTCAAATCGATCCTGACCAAGATGAGTCTGTGGTATGAAATAATTTTTGTTGAGTGGATAGATTTTAGTTGGGGTAGTCGTTCAACATTCTACAAGAACAACGAACCATGGAGTATGATTTCTCTGAAATAATTTTTGTTGAGTGGATAGATTTTAGTTGGGGTAGTCGTTCAACATTCTACAAGAACAACTTACCATGGAGTATGATTTCTCTGAAACCATGATAGATTCCAAATCGATCCTGACCAAGATGAGTCTGTGGTGTGAAATAATTTTTGTTGACTGGATAGATTTTAGTTGGGGTAGTCGTTCAACATTCTACAAGAACAACTTACCATGGAGTATGATTTCTCTGAAACTATGATAGATTCCAAATCGATCCTGAAGAAGATGAGTCTGTGGTGTGAAATAATTTTTGTTGACTGGATAGATTTTAGATGGAGTAGTCGTTCAACATTTTACAAGAACAACGAACCATGGAGTATGATTTCTCTGAAACCATGATAGATTTCAAATCGATCCTGACCAAGATGAGTCTGTGGTGTGAAATAATTTTTGTTGAGTCTATAGATTTTAGTTTGGATAGTCGTTCAACATTCTACAAGAACAACTTACCATGGAGTATGATTTCTCTGAAATAATTTTTGTTGAGTGGATAGATTTTAGTTGGGGTAGTCGTTCAAAATTCTACAAGAACAACTTATCATGGAGTATGATTTCTCTGAAATAATTTTTGTTGAGTGAATAGATTTTAGTTGGGATAGTCGTTCAACATTCTACAAGAACAACTTACCATGGACTATGATTTCTCTGAAACCATGATAGATTTCAAATCGATCCTGACCAAGATGAGTCTGTGATGTGAAATAATTTTTGTTGAGTGGATAGATTTTAGTTGGGGTAGTCGTTCAACATTCTACAAGAACAACTTACCATGGAGTATGATTTCTCTGAAACCATGATAGATTCCAAATCGATCCTGACCAAGATGAGTCTGTGGTGTGAAATAATTTTTGTTGACTGGATAGATTTTAGTTGGGGTAGTCGTTCAACATTTTACAAGAACAACGAACCATGGAGTATGATTTCTCTGAAACCATGATAGATTTCAAATCGATCCTGACCAAGATGAGTCTGTGGTGTGAAATAATTTTTGTTGAGTGGATAGATTTTAGTTTTGGTAGTCGTTCAACATTCTACAAGAACAACGAACCATGGAGTATGATTTCTCTGAAATAATTTTTGTTGAGTGGATAGATTTTAGTTTTGGTAGTCGTTCAACATTCTACAAGAACAACTTACCATGGACTATGATTTCTCTGAAATAATTTTTGTTGAGTGGATAGATTTTAGTTGGGGTAGTCGTTCAACATTCTACAAGAACAACTTACCATGGAGTATGATTTCTCTGAAACCATGATAGATTTCAAATCGATCCTGACCAAGATGAGTCTGTGGTGTGAAATAATTTTTGTTGAGTGGATAGATTTTAGTTATGGTAGTCGTTGAACATTCTACAAGAACAACGAACCATGGAGTATGATTTCTGTGAAATAATTTTTGTTGAGTGGATAGATTTTAGTTGGGGTAGTCGTTCAACATTCTACAAGAACAACTTACCATGGACTATGATTTCTATGAAATAATTTTTGTTGAGTGGATAGATTTTAGTTGGGGTAGTCGTTCAATATTCTACAAGAACAACTTACCATGGAGTATGATTTCTCTGAAATAATTTTTGTTGAGTGAATAGATTTTAGTTGGGATAGTCGTTCAACATTCTACAAGAACAACTTACCATGGACTATGATTTCTCTGAAACCATGATAGATTTCAAATCGATCCTGACCAAGATGAGTCTGTGATGTGAAATAATTTTTGTTGAGTGGATAGATTTTAGTTGGGGTAGTCGTTCAACATTCTACAAGAACAACTTACCATGGAGTATGATTTCTCTGAAACCATGATAGATTCCAAATCGATCCTGACCAAGATGAGTCTGTGGTGTGAAATAATTTTTGTTGACTGGATAGATTTTAGTTGGGGTAGTCGTTCAACATTTTACAAGAACAACGAACCATGGAGTATGATTTCTCTGAAACCATGATAGATTTCAAATCGATCCTGACCAAGATGAGTCTGTGGTGTGAAATAATTTTTGTTGAGTGGATAGATTTTAGTTGGGGTAGTCGTTCAACATTCTACAAGAACAACGAACCATGGAGTATGATTTCTCTGAAATAATTTTTGTTGAGTGGATAGATTTTAGTTGGGGTAGTCGTTCAACATTCTACAAGAACAACGAACCATGGAGTATGATTTCTCTGAAATAATTTTTGTTGAGTGGATAGATTTTAGTTGGGATAGTCGTTCAACATTCTACAAGAACAACTTACCATGGAGTATGATTTCTCTGAAACCATGATAAATTTCAAATCGATCCTGACCAAGATGAGTCTGTGGTGTGAAATAATTTTTGTTGAGTGGATAGATTTTAGTTGGGGTAGTCGTTCAACATTCTACAAGAACAACGAACCATGGAGTATGATTTCTCTGAAATAATTTTTGTTGAGTGGATAGATTTTAGTTGGGGTAGTCGTTCAACATTCTACAAGAACAACTTACCATGGGCTATGATTTCTCTGAAATAATTTTTGTTGAGTGGATAGATTTTAGTTGGGGTAGTCGTTCAACATTCTACAAGAACAACTTACCATGGAGTATGATTTCTCTGAAACCATGATAGATTTCAAATCGATCCTGACCAAGATGAGTCTGTGGTGTGAAATAATTTTTGTTGAGTGGATAGATTTTAGTTGGGGTAGTCGTTCAACATTCTACAAGAACAACGAACCATGGAGTATGATTTCTCTGAAACCATGATAGATTTCAAATCGATCCTGACCAAGATGAGTCTGTGATGTGAAATAATTTTTGTTGAGTGGATAGATTTTAGTTGGGGTAGTCGTTCAACATTCTACAAGAACAACTTACCATGGAGTATGATTTCTCTGAAAAAATTTTTGTTGAGTGGATAGATTTTAGTTGGGATATTCGTTCAACATTCTACAAGAACAACGAACCATTTAGTATGATTTCTCTGAAATAATTTTTGTTGAGTGGATAGATTTTAGTTGGGGTAGTCGTTCAACATTTTACAAGAACAACGAATCATGGAGCATGATTTCTCTGAAACCATGATAGATTTCAACTCGATCCTGACCAAGATGAGTCTGTGGTGTGAAATAATTTTTGTTGAGTGGATAGATTTTAGTTGGGATAGTCGTTCAACATTCTAGAAGAACAACGAACCATTTAGTATGATTTCTCTGAAATAATTTTTGTTGAGTGGATAGATTTTAGTTGGGGTAGTCGTTCAACAATCTACAAGAACAACTTACCATAGACTATGATTTCTCTGAAATAATTTTTGTTGAGTGGATAGATTTTAGTTGGGGTAGTCGTTCAACATTCTACAAGAACAACTTACCATGGGCTATGATTTCTCTGAAATAATTTTTGTTGAGTGGATAGATTTTAGTTGGGATAGTCGTTCAACATTCTACAAGAACAACGAACCATGGAGTATGATTTCTCTGAGACCATGATAGATTTCAAATCGATCCTGACCAAGATGAGTCTGTGGTGTGAAATAATTTTTGTTGAGTGGATAGATTTTAGTTGGGGTAGTCGTTCAACATTCTACAAGAACAACGAACCATGGAGTATGATTTCTCTGAAATAATTTTTGTTGAGTGGATAGATTTTAGTTGGGGTAGTCGTTCAACATTCTACAAGAACAACTTACCATGGAGTATGATTTCTCTGAAATAATTTTTGTTGAGTGGATAGATTTTAGTTGGGGTAGTCGTTCAACATTTTACAAGAACAACGAACCATGGAGTATGATTTCTCTGAAACCATGATAGATTTCAAATCGATCCTGACCAAGATGAGTCTGTGGTGTGAAATAATTTTTGTTGAGCGGATAGATTTTAGTTGGGATAGTCGTTCAACATTCTACAAGAACAACTTACCATGGAGTATGATTTCTCTGAAATAATTTTTGTTGAGTGGATAGATTTTAGTTGGGGTAGTCGTTCAACATTCTACAAGAACAACTTACCATGGACTATGATTTCTCTGAAATAATTTTTGTTGAGTGGATAGATTTTAGTTGGGATAGTCGTTCAACATTCTACAAGAACAACGAACCATGGAGTATGATTTCTCTGAAACCATGATAGATTTCAAATCGATCCTGACCAAGATGAGTCTGTGGTGTGAAATAATTTTTGTTGAGTGGATAGATTTTATTTGGGGTAGTCGTTCAACATTCTATAAGAACAACGAACCATGGAGTATGATTTCTCTGAAATAATTTTTGTTGAGTGGATAGATTTTAGTTGTTGTAGTCGTTCAACATTCTACAAGAACAACGACCCATGGAGTATGATTTCTCTGAAATAATTTTTGTTGAGTGGATAGATTTTAGTTGGGGTAGTCGTTCAACATTCTACAAGAACAACGAACCATGGAGTATGATTTCTCTGAAATAATTTTTGTTGAGTGGATAGATTTTAGTTGGGGTAATCGTTCAACATTTTACAAGAACAACGAACCATGAAGTATGATTTCTCTGAAATAATTTTTGTTGAGTGGATAGATTTTAGTTTTGGTAGTCGTTCAACATTCTACAAGAACAACTTACCATGGACTATGATTTCTCTGAAATAATTTTTGTTGAGTGGATAGATTTTAGTTGGGGTAGTCGTTCAACATTCTACAAGAACAACTTACCATGGAGTATGATTTCTCTGAAACCATGATAAATTTCAAATCGATCCTGACCAAGATGAGTCTGTGGTGTGAAATAATTTTTGTTGAGTGGATAGATTTTAGTTATGGTAGTCGTTCAACATTCTACAAGAACAACGAACCATGGAGTATGATTTCTGTGAAATAATTTTTGTTGAGTGGATAGATTTTAGTTGGGGTAGTCGTTCAACATTCTACAAGAACAACTTACCATGGACTATGATTTCTCTGAAATAATTTTTGTTGAGTGGATAGATTTTAGTTGGGGTAGTCGTTCAAAATTCTACAAGAACAACTTACCATGGAGTATGATTTCTCTGAAATAATTTTTGTTGAGTGAATAGATTTTAGTTGGGATAGTCGTTCAACATTCTACAAGAACAACTTACCATGGACTATGATTTCTCTGAAACCATGATAGATTTCAAATCGATCCTGACCAAGATGAGTCTGTGATGTGAAATAATTTTTGTTGAGTGGATAGATTTTAGTTGGGGTAGTCGGTCAACATTCTACAAGAACAACTTACCATGGAGTATGATTTCTCTGAAACCATGATAGATTCCAAATCGATCCTGACCAAGATGAGTCTGTGGTGTGAAATAATTTTTGTTGACTGGATAGATTTTAGTTGGGGTAGTCGTTCAACATTTTTACAAGAACAACGAACCATGGAGTATGATTTCTCTGAAACCATGATAGATTTCAAATCGATCCTGACCAAGATGAGTCTGTGGTGTGAAATAATTTTTGTTGAGTGGATAGATTTTAGTTGGGGTAGTCGTTCAACATTCTACAAGAACAACGAACCATGGAGTATGATTTCTCTGAAATAATTTTTGTTGAGTGGATAGATTTTAGTTGGGGTAGTCGTTCAACATTCTACAAGAACAACGAACCATGGAGTATGATTTCTCTGAAATAATTTTTGTTGAGTGGATAGATTTTAGTTGGGATAGTCGTTCAACATTCTACAAGAACAACTTACCATGGAGTATGATTTCTCTGAAACCATGATAGATTTCAAATCGATCCTGACCAAGATGAGTCTGTGGTGTGAAATAATTTTTGTTGAGTGGATAGATTTTAGTTGGGGTAGTCGTTCAACATTCTACAAGAACAACGAACCATGGAGTATGATTTCTCTGAAATAATTTTTGTTGAGTGGATAGATTTTAGTTGGGGTAGTCGTTCAACATTCTACAAGAACAACTTACCGTGGGCTATGATTTCTCTGAAATAATTTTTGTTGAGTGGATAGATTTTAGTTGGGGTAGTCGTTCAACATTCTACAAGAACAACTTACCATGGAGTATGATTTCTCTGAAACCATGATAGATTTCAAATCGATCCTGACCAAGATGAGTCTGTGGTGTGAAATAATTTTTGTTGAGTGGATAGATTTTAGTTGGGGTAGTCGTTCAACATTCTACAAGAACAACGAACCATGGAGTATGATTTCTCTGAAACCATGATAGATTTCAAATCGATCCTGACCAAGATGAGTCTGTGATGTGAAATAATTTTTGTTGAGTGGATAGATTTTAGTTGGGGTAGTCGTTCAACATTCTACAAGAACAACTTACCATGGAGTATGATTTCTCTGAAATAATTTTTGTTGAGTGGATAGATTTTAGTTGGGATATTCGTTCAACATTCTACAAGAACAACGAACCATTTAGTATGATTTCTCTGAAATAATTTTTGTTGAGTGGATAGATTTTAGTTGGGGTAGTCGTTCAACATTTTACAAGAACAACGAATCATGGAGCATGATTTCTCTGAAACCATGATAGATTTCAACTCGATCCTGACCAAGATGAGTCTGTGGTGTGAAATAATTTTTGGTGAGTGGATAGATTTTAGTTGGGATAGTCGTTCAACATTCTACAAGAACAACGAACCATTTAGTATGATTTCTCTGAAATAATTTTTGTTGAGTAGATAGATTTTAGTTGGGGTAGTCGTTCAACAATCTACAAGAACAACTTACCATAGACTATGATTTCTCTGAAATAATTTTTGTTGAGTGGATAGATTTTAGTTGGGGTAGTCGTTCAACATTCTACAAGAACAACTTACCATGGGCTATGATTTCTCTGAAATAATTTTTGTTGAGTGGATAGATTTTAGTTGGGATAGTCGTTCAACATTCTACAAGAACAACGAACCATGGAGTATGATTTCTCTGAGACCATGATAGATTTCAAATCGATCCTGACCAAGATGAGTCTGTGGTGTGAAATAATTTTTGTTGAGTGGATAGATTTTAGTTGGGGTAGTCGTTCAACATTCTACAAGAACAACGAACCATGGAGTATGATTTCTCTGAAATAATTTTTGTTGAGTGGATAGATTTTAGTTGGGGTAGTCGTTCAACATTCTACAAGAACAACTTACCATGGAGTATGATTTCTCTGAAATAATTTTTGTTGAGTGGATAGATTTTAGTTGGGGTAGTCGTTCAACATTTTACAAGAACAACGAACCATGGAGTATGATTTCTCTGAAACCATGATAGATTTCAAATCGATCCTGACCAAGATGAGTCTGTGGTGTGAAATAATTTTTGTTGAGTGGATAGATTTTAGTTGGGATAGTCGTTCAACATTCTACAAGAACAACTTACCATGGAGTATGATTTCTCTGAAATAATTTTTGTTGAGTGGATAGATTTTAGTTGGGGTAGTCGTTCAACATTCTACAAGAACAACTTACCATGGACTATGATTTCTCTGAAATAATTTTTGTTGAGTGGATAGATTTTAGTTGGGATAGTCGTTCAACATTCTACAAGAACAACGAAGCATGGAGTATGATTTCTCTGAAACCATGATAGATTTCAAATCGATCCTGACCAAGATGAGTCTGTGGTGTGAAATAATTTTTGTTGAGTGGATAGATTTTAGTTGGGGTAGTCGTTCAACATTCTATAAGAACAACGAACCATGGAGTATGATTTCTCTGAAATAATTTTTGTTGAGTGGATAGATTTTAGTTGTTGTAGTCGTTCAACATTCTACAAGAACAACGACCCATGGAGTATGATTTCTCTGAAATAATTTTTGTTGAGTGGATAGATTTTAGTTGGGGTAGTCGTTCAACATTCTACAAGAACAACGAACCATGGAGTATGATTTCTCTGAAATAATTTTTGTTGAGTGGATAGATTTTAGTTGGGGTAATCGTTCAACATTTTACAAGAACAACGAACCATGAAGTATGATTTCTCTGAAATAATTTTTGTTGAGTGGATAGATTTTAGTTGGGGTAGTCGTTCAACATTCTACAAGAACAACTTACCATGGAGTATGATTTCTCTGAAACCATGATAGATTTCAAATCGATCCTGACCACGATGAGTCTGTGGTTTAAATTATTTTTTGTTGAGTGGATAGATTTTAATTGGGGTAGTCGTTCAACATTCTACAAGAACAACTTACCATGGAGTATGATTTCTCTGAAACCATAATAGATTTCAAATCGATCCTGACCAAGATGAGTCTGTGGTGTGAAATAATTTTTGTTGAGTGGATAGATTTTAGTTGGGGTAGTCGTTCAACATTTTACAAGAACAACGAACCATGGAGTATGATTTCTCTGAAACCATGATAGATTTCAAATCGATCCTGACCAAGATGAGTCTGTGGTGTGAAATAATTTTTGTTGAGTGGATAGATTTTAGTTGGGATAATCCTTCAACATTCTACAAGAACAACTTACCATGGAATATGATTTCTCTGAAATAATTTTTGTTGAGTGGATAGATTTTAGTTGGGGTAGTCGTTCAACATTCTACAAGAACAACTTACCATGGAGTATGATTTCTCTGAAATAAGTTTTGTTGAGTGGATAGATTTTAGTTGGGATAGTCGTTCAACATTCTACAAGAACAACTTACCATGGACTATGATTTCTCTGAAATCATGATAGATTTCAAATCGATCCTGACCAAGATGAGTCTGTGGTGTGAAATAATTTTTGTTGAGTGGATAGATTTTAGTTGGGGTAGTCGTTCAACATTCTACAAGAACAACTTACCATGGAGTATGATTTCTCTGAAATAATTTTTGTTGAGTGGATAGATTTTAGTTGGGGTAGTCGTTCAACATTCTACAAGAACAACTTACCATGGACTATGATTTCTCTGAAACCATGATAGATTTCAAATCGATCCTGACCAAGATGAGTCTGTGGTGTGAAATAATTTTTGTTGAGTGGATAGATTTTAGTTGGGGTAGTCGTTCAACATTTTACAAGAACAACGAACCATGGAGTATGATTTCTCTGAAACCATGATAGATTTCAAATCGATCCTGACCAAGATGAGTCTGTGGTGTGAAATAATTTTTGTTGAGTGGATAGATTTTAGTTGGGGTAGTCGTTCAACATTCTACAAGAACAACTTACCATGGAGTATGATTTCTCTGAAACCATGATAGATTTCAAATCGATCCTGAACAAGATGAGTCTGTGGTGTGAAATAATTTTTGTTGAGTGGATAGATTTTAGTTGGGGTAGTCGTTCAACATTCTACAAGAACAACGAACCATGGAGTATGATTTCTCTGAAACCATGATAGATTTCAAATCGATCCTGACCAAGATGAGTCTGTGGTGTGAAATAATTTTTGTTGAGTGGATAGATTTTAGTTGGGGTAGTTGTTCAACATTTTACAAGAACAACGAACCATGGAGTATGATTTCTCTGAAACCATGATAGATTTCAAATCGATCCTGACCAAGATGAGTCTGTGGTGTGAAATAATTTTTGTTGAGTGGATAGATTTTAGTTGGGGTAGTCGTTCAACATTCTACAAGAACAACTTACCATGGAGTATGATTTCTCTGAAATAATTTTTGTTGAGTGGATAGATTTTAGTTGGGGTAGTCGTTCAACATTCTACAAGAACAACTTACCATGGACTATGATTTCTCTGAAATAATTTTTGTTGAGTGGATAGATTTTAGTTGGGGTAGTCGTTCAACATTCTACAAGAACAACTTACCATGGAGTATGATTTCTCTGAAACCATGATAGATTTCAAATCGATCCTGACCAAGATGAGTCTGTGGTGTGAAATAATTTTTGTTGAGTGGATAGATTTTAGTTGGGATAATCGTTCAACATTCTACAAGAACAACTTACCATGGAGTATGATTTCTCTGAAATAATTTTTGTTGAGTGGATAGATTTTAGTTGGGGTAGTCGTTCAACATTCTACAAGAACAACTTACCATGGAGTATGATTTCTCTGAAATAAGTTTTGTTGAGTGGATAGATTTTAGTTGGGATAGTCGTTCAACATTCTATAAGAACAACTTACCATGGACTATGATTTCTCTGAAACCATGATAGATTTCAAATCGATCCTGACCAAGATGAGTCTGTGGTGTGAAATAATTTTTGTTGAGTGGATAGATTTTAGTTGGGGTAGTCGTTCAACATTCTACAAGAACAACTTACCATGGAGTATGATTTCTCTGAAATAATTTTTGTTGAGTGGATAGATTTTAGTTGGGGTAGTCGTTCAACATTCTACAAGAACAACGAACCATGGAGTATGATTTCTCTGAAACCATGATAGATTTCAAATCGATCCTGACCAAGATGAGTCTGTGGTGTGAAATAATTTTTGTTGAGTGGATAGATTTTAGTTGGGGTAGTCGTTCAACATTCTACAAGAACAACTTACCATGGAGTATGATTTCTCTGAAATAATTTTTGTTGAGTGGATAGATTTTAGTTGGGGTAGTCGTTCAACATTTTACAAGAACAACGAACCATGGAGTATAATTTCTCTGAAACCATGATAGATTTCAAATCGATCCTGACCAAGATGAGTCTGTGGTGTGAAATAATTTTTGTTGAGTGGATAGATTTTAGTTGGGGTAGTCGTTCAACATTTTACAAGAACAACGAAACATGGAGTATGATTTCTCTGAAACCATGATAGATTTCAAATCGATCCTGACCAAGATGAGTCTGTGGTGTGAAATAATTTTTGTTGAGTGGATAGATTTTAGTTGGGGTAGTCGTTCAACATTCTACAAGAACAACTTACCATGGAGTATGATTTCTCTGAAATAAGTTTTGTTGAGTGGATAGATTTTAGTTGGGATAGTCGTTCAACATTCTATAAGAACAACTTACCATGGACTATGATTTCTCTGAAACCATGATAGATTTCAAATCGATCCTGACCAAGATGAGTCTGTGGTGTGAAATAATTTTTGTTGAGTGGATAGATTTTAGTTGGGGTAGTCGTTCAACATTCTACAAGAACAACTTACCATGGAGTATGATTTCTCTGAAATAATTTTTGTTGAGTGGATAGATTTTAGTTGGGGTAGTCGTTCAACATTCTACAAGAACAACGAACCATGGAGTATGATTTCTCTGAAACCATGATAGATTTCAAATCGATCCTGAACAAGATGAGTCTGTGGTGTGAAATAATTTTTGTTGAGTGGATAGATTTTAGTTGGGGTAGTCGTTCAACATTCTACAAGAACAACTTACCATGGAGTATGATTTCTCTGAAATAATTTTTGTTGAGTGGATAGATTTTAGTTGGG
>CAJMZQ010000044.1:12500-25000 GCA_905220385.1 Xylota sylvarum | reverse complement strand
CATACAGTAAGGGAGTAATTTCCTCTCTGTGGGCTCTTAGGTAGTTCAGTAAGCTAGAAATTTCTTTATTATTGACCGTTCAGTAAGGGAAAAATTTCCTCTCTATGGGCTCTTAGGTAGTTCAGTAAGGTAGAAATTTCTTCATAATGGGTCGTTCAGTAAAGGAGAAATTTCCTCTCTATGGACTCTTAGGTAGTTCAGTAAGGTAGAAATTCCTTCATTATCCCCCGTTCAGTAAGGGAGTAATTTCCTCTCTATGGGCTCTTAGGTAGTTCAGTAAGCTAGAAATTTCTTTATTATTGACCGTTCAGTAAGGGAAAAATTTCCTCTCTATGGGCTCTTAGGTAGTTCAGTAAGGTAGAAATTTCTTCAATATGGGCCGTTCAGTAAGGGAGAAATTTCCTCTCTATGGACCCTTAGGTAGTTCAGTAAGGTAGAAATTTCTTCAATATGGGCCGTTCAGTAAGTTAGAAATTTCCTCTCTATGGACCCTTAGGTAGTTCAGTAAGGTAGAAATTTCTTCAATATTATATTCATACAGTAAGGGAGCAATTTAGTCTCTATGGGCTCTTAGGTAGTTCAGTAAGCTAGAAATTTCTTTATTATTGACCGTTCAGTAAGGGAAAAATTGCCTCTCTATGGGCTCTTAGGTAGTTCAGTAAGGTAGAAATTTCTTCATTATGGACAGTTGAGTTAGGGAGAAATTTCCTCTCTATGGGCTCTTAGGTAGTTCAGTAAGGTAGAAATTTCTTCATTATGGGTCGTTAAGTAAGGGAGAAATTTCCTCCTTATATTCATACAGTAAGGGAGTAATTTCCTCTCTATGGGCTCTTAGGTAGTTCAGTAAGGTAGAAATTTCTTCATAATGGGTCGTTCAGTAAAGGAGAAATTGCCTCTCTATGGACTCTTAGGTAGTTCAGTAAGGTGGAAATTCCTTCATTATGGCCCGTTCAGTAAGGGAGTAATTTCCTCTCTATGGGCTCTTAGGTAGTTCAGTAAGGTAGAAATTTCTTCATTATGGGTCGTTAAGTAAGGGAGAAATTTCCTCCTTATATTCATACAGTAAGGGAGAAATTTCCTCTCTATGGGCTCTTAGGTAGTTCAGTAAGGTAGAAATTTCTTCATTATGGGTCGTTAAGTAAGGGAGAAATTTCCTCCTTATATTCATACAGTAAGGGAGTAATTTCCTCTCTATGGGCTCTTAGGTAGTTCAGTAAGGTAGAAATTTCTTCATAATGGGTCGTTCAGTAAAGGAGAAATTGCCTCTCTATGGACTCTTAGGTAGTTCAGTAAGGTAGAAATTCCTTCATTATGGCCCGTTCAGTAAGGGAGTAATTTCCTCTCTATGGGCTCTTAGGTAGTTCAGTAAGCTAGAAATTTCTTTATTATTAACCGTTCAGTAAGGGAAAAATTTCCTCTCTATGGGCTCTTAGGTAGTTCAGTAAGGTAGAAATTTCTTCAATATGGGCCGTTCAGTAAGTTAGAAATTTCCTCTCTATGGACCCTTAGGTAGTTCAGTAAGGTAGAAATTTCTTCATTATTATATTCATACAGTAAGGGAGTAATTTAGTCTCTATGGGCTCTTAGGTAGTTCAGTAAGCTAGAAATTCCTTCATTATTGACCGTTCAGTAAGGGAAATATTTCCTCTCTATGGGCTCTTAGGTAGTTCAGTAAGGTAGAAATTTCTTCATTATGGACAGTTGAGTTAGGGAGAAATTTCCTCTCTATGGGCTCTTAGGTAGTTCAGTAAGGTAGAAATTTCTTCATTTTATGTCGTTCAGTAAGGGAGAAATTTCCTCTCTATGGGCTCTTAGGTAGTTCAGTAAGGTAGAAATTTCTTCATTATGAGCCGTTCAGTAAGAGAGAAATTTAATTTCTAATAGCCCTTAGGTAGTTCAGTAATGTAGAAATTTCTTCATTATGGGAAGTTCAATAAGTTAGAAATTTCCTCTCTAAGGGCCCTTAGGTAGGTCAGTAAGGTAGAAATTTCTTCATTATGGGCAGTTGAGTTAGGGAGAAATTTCCTCTCTATGGGCTCTTAGGTAGTTCAGTAAGGTAGAAATTTCTTCATTATGGGTCGTTCAGTAAGGGAGAAATTTCCTCTCTATATGCTCTTAGGTAGTTCAGTAAGCTAGAAATTTCTTTATTATTGACCGTTCAGTAAGGGAAAAATTTCCTCTCTATATCCTCTTAGGTAGTTCAGTAAGGTAGACATTTCTTCATTATGGGTAGTTCAGTAAGGGAGAAATTTCCTCTCTATGGACCCTTAGGTAGTTCAGTAAGGTAGAAATTTCTTCATTATTATATTCATACAGTAAGGGAGTAATTTCCTCTCTATGGGCTCTTAGGTAGTTCAGTAAGATAGAAATTTCTTCATTATTATATTCATACAGTAAGGGAGTAATTTCCTCTCCATGGGCTCGTAGGTAGTTCAGTAAGCTAGAAATTTCTTTATTGTTGACCGTTCAGTAAGGGAAAAATTTCCTCTCTATATGCTCTTAGGTAGTTCAGTAAGCTAGAAATTTTTTTATTATTTACCGTTCAGTAAGGGAAAAATTTCCTCTCTATGGGCTCTTAGGTAGTTCAGTAAATTAGAAATTTCTTCATTATGGGCCGTTCAGTAAGGGAAAAATTTCCTCTCTATGGGCTCTTAGGTAGTTCAGGAAGGAAGAAATTTCTTCAATATGGGCCGTTCAGTAAGGGAGAAGTTTCCTCTCTATGGACCCTTAGGTAGTTCAGTAAGGTAGAAATTTCTTCATTATTATATTCATACAGTAAACGAGTAATTTCCTCTCTATGGGCTCTTAGGTAGTTCAGTAAGCTAGAAATTTCTTTATTATTGAACGTTCAGTAAGGGAAAAATTTCCTCTCTATGGGCTCTTAGGTAGTTCAGTAAGGTAGAAATTTCTTCAATATGGGCCGTTCAGTAAATGAGAAATTTCCTCTCTATGGACCCTTAGGTAGTTGAGTAAGGTAGAAATTTCTTCATTATTATATTCATACAGTAAGGGAGTAATTTCCTCTCTATGGGCTCTTAGGTAGTTCAGTAAGCTAGAAATTTCTTTATTATTGACCGTTCAGTATGGGAAATATTTCCTCTCTATGGGCTCTTAGGTAGTTCAGTAAGGTAGAAATTTCTTCATAATGGGTCGTTCAGTAAAGGAGAAATTTCCTTTCTATGGACTCTTAGGTAGTTCAGTAAGGTAGAAATTCCTTCATTATGGCCCGTTCAGTAAGGGAGTAATTTCCTCTCTATGGGCTCTTAGGTAGTTCAGTAAGCTAGAAATTTCTTTATTATTGACCGTTCAGTAATTGAAAAATTTCCTCTCTATGGGCTCTTAGGTAGTTCAGTAAGGTAGAAATTTCTTCAATATGGGCTGTTCAGTAAGGGAGAAATTTCCTCTCTATGGACCCTTAGGTAGTTCAGTAAGGTAGAAATTTCTTCATTATTATATTCATACAGTAAGGGAGTAATTTCCTCTCTATGGGCTCTTAGGTAGTTCAGTAAGCTAGAAATTTCTTTATTATTGACCGTTCAGTAAGGGAAAAAATTTCTTCTCTATGGGCTCTTAGGTAGTTCAGTAAGGTAGTAATTTCTTCATAATAGTTCGTTCAGTAAAGGAGAAATTTCCTCTCTATGGACACTTAGGTAGTTCAGTAAGGTAGAAATTACTTCATTATCCCCCGTTCAGTAAGGGAGTAATTTCCTCTCTATATGCTCTTAGGTAGTTCAGTAAGCTAGAAATTTCTTTATTATTGACCGTTCAGTAAGGGAAAAATTTCTTCTCTATGGGCTCTTAGGTAGTTCAGTAAGGTAGTAATTTCTTCATAATAGTTCGTTCAGTAAAGGAAAAATTTCCTCTCTATGGACTCTTAGGTAGTTCAGTAAGGTAGAAATTTCTTCATTATTATATTCATATAGTAAGGGAGTAATTTCCTCTCTATGGGCTCATAGGTAGTTCAGTAAGCTAGAAATTTCTTTATTATTGACCGTTCAGTAAGGGAAAAATTTCCTCTCTATACGCTCTTAGGTAGTTCAGTAAGGTAGAAATTTCTTCCATATGGGCCGTTCAGTAAGGGAGAAATTTCCTCTCTATGGACCCTTAGGTAGTTCAGTTGGGTAGAAATTTCTTCATTATGAGCCGTTTAGTAAGGGAAAAATTTCCTCTCTATGGGATCTCAGGTAGTTCAGTAAGGTAGAAATTTCTTCATTATTTTCCGTTCAGTAATTGAAAAAATTGCTTCTCAATGGGCTCTTAGGTAGTTCAGTAAGGTAGAAATTTCTTCATAATATGCCGTTCAGTAAGGGAGAAATTTCCTCTCTATGGACTCTTAGGTAGTTCAGTAAGGTAGAAATTTCTTCATTATGAGCCGTTCGGTAAGGGAGAAATTTCCTCTCTATGGGCTCTTAGGTAGTTCAGTAAGGTAGTTTCTCCATTATGGGGCGTTCAGTAAGGGAAAAATTGCTTCTCAATGGGCTCTTAGGTAGTTCAGTAAGGTAGAAATTTCTTCATAATGGGCCGTTCAGTAAGGGAGAAATTTCCTCTCTATGGACTCTTAGGTAGTTCAGTAAGGTAGAAATTTCTTCATTATGGCCCGTTCAGTAAGGGAGAAATTTCCTCTCTATGGGCTCTTACTTAGCTCAGTAATGTAGAAATTTCTTCATTATGGGCCGTTCAGTAAGCGAGCAATTTCCTCTCTATGGACCCTTAGGTAGTTCAGCAAGGTAGAAATTTCTTCATTATGGCCCCTTCAGTAAGGGAGAAATTTCCTCTCTATGGGCTCTTAGGTAGTTCAGTAAGGTAGAAATTTCTTCATAATGGGCCGTTCAGTAAGGGAGAAATTTCCTCTCTATGGACTCTTAGGTAGTTCAGTAAGGTAGACATTTCTTCATTATGGCCCGTTCAGTAAGGGAGAAATTGCCTCTCTATGGGCTCTTAGGTAGTTCAGTAAGGTAAAAATTTCTTCATTATGGGCCGTTCAGTAAGCGAGCAATTTCCTCTCTATGGACCCTTAGGTAGTTCAGTAAGGTAGAAATTTCTTCATAATTAGCCGTTCAGTAAGGGAGAAATTTCCTCTCTATGGGCTCTTAGGTACTTCAGTAAGGTAGAAATTTCTCCATTATGGGGCGTTCAGTAAGGGAAAAATTGCTTCTCAATGGGCTCTTAGGTAGTTCAGTAAGGTAGAAATTTCTTCATAATGGGCCGTTCAGTAAGGGAGAAATTTCCTCTCTATCGGCTCTTAGGTAGTTCAGTAAGGTAGAAATTTCTTCATTATTGAAAATTTGCTTCTCAATGGGCTCTTAGGTAGTTCAGTAAGGTAGAAATTTCTTCATAATGGGCCGTTCAGTAAGGGAAAAATTTCCTCTCTATGGACTCTTAGGTAGTTCAGTAAGGTAGAAATTTCTTCATTATGGCCCGTTCAGTAAGGGAGAAATTTCCTCTCTATGGGCTCTTAGGTAGTTCAGTAAGGTAGAAATTTCTTCATTGTGGGCCGTTCAGTAAGCGAGCAATTTCCTCTCTATGGACCCTTAGGTAGTTCAGTAAGGTAGAAATTTCTTCATTATGGCCCGTTCAGTAAGGGAGTAATTTCCTCTCTATGGGCTCTTAGGTAGTTCAGTATGGTAGAAATTTCTTCATTATTATATTCATACAGTAAGGGAGTAATTTCCTCTCCATGGGCTCTTAGGTAGTTCAGTAAGCTAGAAATTTCTTTATTATTGACCGTTCAGTAAGGGAAAAATTTCCTCTCTATGGGCTCTTAGGTAGTTCAGTAAGGTAGAAATTTCTTCATTATGGCCCGTTCAGTAAGATAGAAATTTGATCTCTATGGGCTCTTAGGTAGTTCAGTAAGGTAGAAATTTCTTCATTAGTAAAAAGTAAGTAAAAAATTTCCTCTCTATGGGCTCTTAGGTAGTTCAGTAAGGTAGAAATTTCTTCGTTATTGGCCGTTCAGTAACTGAAAAATTTTATCTCTATGGGCTCTTAGGTAGTTCAGTAAGGCAGACATTTTTTTATTATTGACCGTTAAGTAAGGGAAAAATTTTCTCTCTATGGGCTCTTAGGTAGTTTAGTAAATTAGAAATTTCTTCATTATGGGCCGTTCAGTAAGGGAAAAATTTCCTCTCTATGGGCTCTTAGGTAGTTCAGTAAGGTAGAAATTTCTTCAATATGGGCCGTTCAGTAAGGGAGAAATTTCCGCTCTATGGACCCTTAGGTAGTTCAGTAAGGTAGAAATTTCTTCATTATTATATTCATACAGTAAGGGAGTAATTTCCTCTCTATGGGCTCTTAGGTAGTTCAGTAAGCTAGAAATTTCTTTATTATTGATTGTTCAGTAAGGGAAAAATTTCTTCTCTATGGGCTCTTAGATAGTTCAGTAAGGTAGAAATTTCTTCATTATGGGCCGTTCAGTAAGCGAGCAGTTTCCTCTCTATATACCCTTAGGTAGTTCAGTAAGGTAGAAATTTCTTCATTATGGCCCGTTCAGTAAGGGAGAAATTTCATCTCTATGGGCTCATAGGTAGTTCAGTAAGATAGAAATTACTTCACTATGAGCCGTTCAGTAAGGGAGAAATTTCCTCCCTCTGGGCCCTTAGGTAGTTCAGTACGGTAGAAATTTCTTCATAAGGGAGAAATTTCCTTTCTATGGGATCTTAGGTAGTTCAGCAAGGTAGAAATTTCTTCATTATTGGCCGTTCAGTAAAGGAGAAATTTCCTCTCTATGGACCCTTAGGTAGTTCAGTAAGGTAGAAATTTCTTCATTATGATTCCTTCAGTAAATGAGAAATTTCATCTCTACAGACTGTCAGGTAGTTCAGTAAGGAGAAATTGCCTCTCTCTGGGCCCTTGGGTAGTTCAGTAAGGTAGAAATTTCTTCATTATGGGCCGTTCAGTAAGAGAGAAATTTCCTTTCTAAGGGCCCTTAGGTAGTTCAGTAAGGTAGAATTTTTTTCATTATGAGCCGTTCAGTAAGGGAGAAATTTCCTCTCTATGAGCTCTTACTTAGCTCAGTAATGTAGAAATTTCTTCATTATGGAACGTTCAGTAAGGGGGAAATTTCCTCTCTATGGGCTCTTAGGTAGTTCAGTAAGGTAGAAATTTCTTCATTATGGGCCGTTCAGTAAGGGAGAAATTTCCTCCCTCTGGGCCCTTAGGTAGTTCAGTACGGTAGAAATTTCTTCATAAGGGAGAAATTTCCTTTCTATGGGATCTTAGGTAGTTCAGTAAGGTAGAAATTTCTTCATTATTGGCCGTTCAGTAAAGGAGAAATTTCCTCTCTATGGACGCTTAGGTAGTTCAGTAAGGTAGAAATTTCTTCATTATGATCCCTTCAGTAAATGAGAAATTTCTTCTCTACAGACTGTCAGGTAGTTCAGTAAGGAGAAATTGCCTCTCTCTGGGCCCTTAGGTAGTTCAGTAAGGTAGAAATTTCTTCATTATGGGCCGTTCAGTAAGAGAGAAATTTCCTTTCTAAGGGCCCTTAATTAGTTCAGTAATGTAAAAATTTGTTCATTATGGGAAGTTCAGTAAGGGAGAAATTTCCTCTCTATGGGCTCTTAGGTAGGTCAGTAAAGTAGAAATTTCTTCATTATGATCCGTTCAGTAAGGGAAGAATTTCCTCACTATGGGCTCTTAGGTAGTTCAGTAAGGTAGAAATTTTTTCATTATGGGCCGTTCAGTAAGGGAAAAATGTTCTCTCTATGGGCTCTTAGGTAGTTCAGTAAGGTAGAAATTTCTTCATTATGTGCAGTTGAGTTAGGGAAAAATTTCCTCGCTATGGGCTCTAAGGTAATCCAGTAAGGTAGAAATTTCTTCATTATGGGCCGTTCAGTAAGTAAAAAAATTCCTCTCTATGGGCCCTTAGGTAGTTCAGTAAGGTAGAAATTTCTTCATTATAGGCCGTTCAGTAAGGGAGAAATTACCTCCCTATGGGCTCTTAGGTAGTTCAGTAAGGTAGAAATTTCTTCATTATGGGCCGTTCAGTAAGGGAAAATTTTTTTCTCTATGGACCCTTAGGTACTACAGTAAGGTAGAAATTTCTTCATTAGGGCCCGTTCAGTAAGGGAGAAATTTGATCTCTATGATCTCTTAGGTAGTTCAGTAAGGTAGAAATTTGGGCTCATAGGTAGCTCAGTAGGGTAGAAATTTCTTCATTATGCGCCGTTCACTAAGGGAGAAATTTCCTCTCTGTGGACCCTTAGGTAGTTCGGTAAAGTAGAAATTTCTTCATTATGGTCCGTTCAGTAAGGGAAAAATTTCCTCTCTATGGGCTCTTAGGTAGTTCAGTATATTAGAAATTTCTTCATTATGGGCCTTTCAGTAAGGGAAAAATTTCCTCTCTATGGGCTCTTAGGTAGTTCAGTAAGGTAGAAATTTCTTCAATATGGGCCGTTCAGTAAGAGAGAAATTTCCTCTCTATGGACCCTTAGGTAGTTCAGTAAGGTAGAAATTTCTTCATTATTATATTCATATAGTATGGGAGTAATTTCCTCTCTATGGGCCCTTAGGTAGTTCAGTAAGCTAGAAATTTCTTTATTATTGACCGTTCAGTAAGGGAAAAATTTCCTCTCTATACGCTCTTAGGTAGTTCAGTAAGGTAGAAATTTCTTCCATATGGGCCGTTCAGTAAGGGAGAAATTTCCTCTCTATGGACCCTTAGGTAGTTCAGTAGGGTAGAAATTTCTTCATTATGAGCCGTTTAGTAAGGGAAAAATTTCCTCTCTATGGGCTCTTAGGTAGTTCAGTAAGGTAGAAATTTCTTCATTATTTTCCGTTCAGTAATTGAAAAATTGCTTCTCAATGTTCTCTTAGGTAGTTCAGTAAGGTAGAAATTTCTTCATAATGGGCCATTCAGTAAGGGAGAAATTTCCTCTCTATGGACTCTTAGGTAGTTCAGTAAGGTAGAAATTTCTTCATTATGAGCCGTTCGGTAAGGGAGAAATTTCCTCTCTATGGACCCTTAGGTAGTTCAGTAAGGTAGAAATTTCTTCATAATGGGCCGTTCAGTAAGGGAGAAATTTCCTCTCTATGGGCTCTTAGGTAGTTCAGTAAGGTAGAAATTTCTCCATTATGGGGCGTTCAGTAAGGGAAAAATTGCTTCTCAATGGGCTCTTAGGTAGTTCAGTAAGGTAGAAATTTCTTCATAATGGGCCGTTCAGTAAGGGAGAAATTTCCTCTCTATGGACTCTTAGGTAGTTCAGTAAGGTAGAAATTTCTTCATTATGGCCCGTTCAGTAAGGGAGAAATTTCCTCTCTATGGGCTCTTAGGTAGTTCAGTAAGGTAGAAATTTCTTCATTATGGGCCGTTCAGTAGCGAGCAATTTCCTCTCTATGGACCCTTAGGTAGTTCAGTAAGGTAGAAATTTCTTCATTATGGCCCCTTCAGTAAGGGAGAAATTTCCTCTCTATGGGCTCTTAGGTAGTTCAGTAAGGTAGAAATTTCTTCATAATGGGCCGTTCAGTAAGGGAGAAATTTCCTCTCTATGGACTCTTAGGTAGTTCAGTAAGGTAGACATTTCTTCGTTTTGGCCCGTTCAGTAAGGGAGAAATTTCCTCTCTATGGGCTCTTAGGTAGTTCAGTAAGGTAGAAATTTCTTCATTATGGGCCGTTCAGTAAGCGAGCAATTTCCTCTCTATGGACCCTTAGGTAGTTCAGTAAGGTAGAAATTTCTTCATAATTAGCCGTTCAGTAAGGGAGAAATTTCCTCTCTATGGGCTCTTAGGTAGTTCAGTAAGGTAGAAATTTCTCCATTATGGGGCGTTCAGTAAGGGAAAAATTGCTTCTCAATGGGCTCTTAGGTAGTTCAGTAAGGTAGAAATTTCTTCATAATGGGAAGTTCAGTAAGGGAGAAATTTCCTCTCTATGGGCTCTTAGGTAGTTCAGTAAGGTAGAAATTTCTTCATTATTGAAAATTTGCTTCTCAATGGGCTCTTAGGTAGTTCAGTAAGGTAGAAATTTCTTCATAATGGGCCGTTCAGTAAGGGAAAAATTTCCTCTCTATGGACTCTTAGGTAGTTCAGTAAGGTAGAAATTTCTTCATTATGGCCCGTTCAGTAAGGGAGAAATTTCCTCTCTATGGGCTCTTAGGTAGTTCAGTAAGGTAGAAATTTCTTCATTATGGGCCGTTCAGTAAGCGAGCAATTTCCTCTCTATGGACCCTTAGGTAGTTCAGTAAGGTAGAAATTTCTTCATTATGGCCCGTTCAGTAAGGGAGAAATTTCATCTCTATGGGCTCATAGGTAGTTCAGTAAGATAGAAATTACTTCATTATGAGCCGTTCAGTAATGGAGAAATTTCCTCTCTATGGACCCTTAGGTAGTTCAGTTAGGTAGAATTTTTTTCATTATGAGCCGTTCAGTAAGGGAGAAATTTCCTCTCTATGGGCTCTTACTTAGCTCAGTAATGTAGAAATTTCTTCATTATGGAACGTTCAGTAAGGGGGAAATTTCCTCTCTATGGGCTCTTAGGTAGTTCAGTAAGGTAGAAATTTCTTCATTATGGGCCGTTCAGTAAGCGAGCAATTTCCTCTCTATGGACCCTTAGGTAGTTCAGTAAGGTAGAAATTTCTTCATTATGGCCCGTTCAGTAAGGGAGAAATTTCATCTCTATGGGCTCATAGGTAGTTCAGTAAGATAGAAATTACTTCATTATGAGCCGTTCAGTAATGGAGAAATTTCCTCTCTATGGACCCTTAGGTAGTTCAGTTAGGTAGAATTTTTTTCATTATGAGCCGTTCAGTAAGGGAGAAATTTCATCTCTATGGGCTCTTACTTAGCTCAGTAATGTAGAAATTTCTTCATTATGGAACGTTCAGTAAGGGGGAAATTTCCTCTCTATGGGCTCTTAGGTAGTTCAGTAAGGTAGAAATTTCTTCATTATGAGCCGTTCAGTAAGAGAGAAATTTAATTTCTAATAGCCCTCAGGTAGTTCAGTAATGTAAAAATTTCTTCATTATGGGAAGTTCAGTAAGTTAGAAATTTTTTCTCTAAGGGCCCTTAGTTAGGTCAGTAAGGTAGAAATTTCTTCATTATGGGCAGTTGAGTTAGGGAGAAATTTCCTCTCTATGGGCTCTTAGGTAGTTCAGTAAGGTAGAAATTTCTTCATTATGGGTCGTTCAGTAACGGAGAAATTTCCTCTCTATATGCTCTTAGGTAGTTCAGTAAGCTAGAAATTTCTTTATTATTGACCGTTCAGTAAGGGAAAAATTTCCTCTCTATGTCCTCTTAGGTAGTTCAGTAAGGTAGACATTTCTTCAATATGGGCCGTTCAGTAAGGGAGAAATTTCCTCTCTATGGACCCTTAGGTAGTTCAGTAAGGTAGAAATTTCTTCATTATTATATTCATACAGTAAGGGAGTAATTTCCTCTCTATGGGCTCTTAGGTAGTTCAGTATGGTAGAAATTTCTTCATTATTATATTCATACAGTAAGGGAGCAATTTCCTCTCCATGGGCTCTTAGGTAGTTCAGTAAGCTAGAAATTTCTTTATTATTGACCGTTCAGTAAGGGAAAAATTTCCTCTCTATGGGCTCTTAGGTAGTTCAGTAAGGTAGAAATTTCTTCATTATGGCCCGTTCAGTAAGATAGAAATTTGATCTCTATGGGCTCTTAGGTAGTTCAGTAAGGTAAAAATTTCTTCATTAGTAAAAAGTAAGTAAAAAATTTCCTCTCTATGGGCTCTTAGGTAGTTCAGTAAGGTAGAAATTTCTTCGTTATTGGCCGTTCAGTAACTGAAAAATTTCCTCTCTATGGGCTCTTAGGTAGTTCAGTAAGGTAGAAATTTTTTTATTATTAACCGTTCAGTAAGGGAAAAATTTCCTCTCTATGGGCTCTTAGGTAGTTTAGTAAATTAGAAATTTCTTCATTATGGGCCGTTCAGTAAGGGAAAAATTTCCTCTCTATGGGCTCTTAGGTAGTTCAGTAAGGTAGAAATTTCTTCAATATGGGCCTTAGGTAGTTCAGTAAGGTAGAAATTTCTTCATTATTATATTCATACAGTAAGGGAGTAATTTCCTCTCTATGGGCTCTTAGGTAGTTCAGTAAGCTAGAAATTTCTTTATTATTGATTGTTCAGTAAGGGAAAAATTTCTTCTCTATGGGCTCTTAGATAGTTCAGTAAGGTAGAAATTTCTTCATTATGGGCCGTTCAGTAAGCGAGCAATTTCCTCTCTATGGACCCTTAGGTAGTTCAGTAAGGTAGAAATTTCTCATTATGGCCCGTTCAGTAAGGGAGAAATTTCATCTCTATGGGCTCATAGGCAGTTCATTAAGGTAGAAATTTCTTCATTATGGGCCGTTCAATAAATAAGAAATTTTCTCTCTATGGGCCCTTAGGCAGTTCATTAAGGTAGAAATTTCTTCATTACGGGCCGTTCAGTAAGGGAGAAATTTCCTCTCTATTGGCCCTTAGGTAGGTCAGTAAGGTAGAAATTTCTTATTTTCTTTCCTCAGCCTCAGCCCCAGCCAGAGCATCAGCCTCAGCCTTAGCCTCAGCCTCA